>OZ038514.1:74656958-74719458 GCA_964036315.1 Acanthosepion esculentum
CAGAAAAAGTTTCAACATAAAATTCCTTCTTCAAAATAAACAAGGAAATAACAAATTTAACAAAGATCTAATGAAAAAAGACAAAACTTGGCTTAAACAAAAATGGCTTTACGTGCAAAAATAACAAAACAACAAACAAAAATTTACAAAATGTCAGACTAACGAGAAAACAAATAACGTAATATATAAACCTATAAAAAGGTCATTTTTAAAAATTACAACAGCAAAAATACAGGGGAACAAAATATTACAAAGAACGAAACACGTAAAAATAACAAGTCTTACGACTTAAACAGAAAATGGCCGACGTTACATACACAAAAAAACAAGTCTTGCTACGAAAATAAAAACAAGAAATAAAACAAAATAAAAATGGAAAGACAGACAAGAATATAAGCACAGAAGATATGCGAACTTTTTATTCAGGACGATTAAACAGATAAACGAAGTAACACGTAAAAATATACAAAGATAATCCAAATTTATAAAAATGTTTAACAGAAATTAATGTCGGGCGGGGAATGCAAAATAAACATTAAAAAAAAAGTTCAGTATAACTTATACATATATATGATAAAGTAAATCAAGAGGCCTAATAAAAAGGGTGGAAAACAAAGATTAAATAAGAATTGGGGGAGGGTGAAAAAACTGAGAAGGAAAAATTCAAGAATTTAGTCAGAAATAATCAGAAAAAAACGTAAGAAAATTAAATTTTTAAAACTTAGCGTAAAGTTGAAAGCAAAAAATTCTGAGATTGGAACAGCAAATATAAAGTCAGATGGTAAGCACTGGTCAAGCTGGTCTGTGAAAAGAGAACGCCTGCTACAAAGATTAGTTGCATTGACTGCTCGGTCAATGAATGCCAAATGTTTCCTTATAAGGGAACGGCTAATATTACCATTAGAGATGAGGAGAACAGATACTACACTTTGATCCCAGCCCGATGTCCAGGGGGTGAAGAAAAGCGTGACTCAAGTAGCATTGGCTGCTCGTTCAATGAATGCCGAATGTTTCCTTATAAGGGAACGGCTAATAATAACATTACCATTAGAGATGAGGAGAACAGATACTACACGGGATTTACTTGACCTCCCACAGGGCCAGGTTGTGACACAAGGTCGGAGTTTAACGTGGGAAGGGAGGGGGAATGGACCCGAGTTTTCACCCGGGTCGCAGTGCTTTGGCTTTAGCTAGTCATAGCTGGTCTTTGGCTGGTCTTAGCTGGTCATAACTAGTCAGACGTAGCCACGATACTACCAGCGCAGGTACGAATCCCTGCCGCCGGCCTGTATCGGAGAAGGAATCCCGGCCCCATAGGCGATCATTCAGTGAGCAATCCGCGAACAGATACTACACTTTGATCCCGGCCCGATGTCCAGGGAGTGAAGAAAAGCTTAACTCAAGTAGCACTGGCTGCTCGGTCAATGAATGCCAAATGTTTCCTTATAAGGGAACGGCTAATATTACCATTAGAGATGAGGAGAACAGTTACTACACTTTGATCCCAGCCCGATGTCCAGGGAGTGAAGAAAAGCGTGACTCAAGTAGCATTGGCTGCTCGGTCAATGAATGCCCAATGTTTCCTTATAAGGGAACGGCTAATAATAACATTACCATTAGAGATGAGGAGAACAGTTACTACACTTTGATTCCAGCCTGATTGACAGGGTGTGAAGAAAAGCGTAACTCGAGTAGCACTGGCTGCTCGCTCATTGAATGTCGAATATTTCCTTATAAAGAAATGGCTAATATTGACATTTCCCCTACCAAACCGAAGCTTAAAAATATTAATCAACTATTTCTGTAATTCTTTATTCATTCTTGCCAAAAATTAAAGCATCCAGAGAACTTATCAAGATCCTCATCTGCTTACAAGAAATTAAATATATATGGATGAAAATCGTCTAAATGAAAGATTTACAAACGTAAAACGAATACAAGGCTAAACTCAAAAGCCCATTTTTTTCAAAGGAAACAATGAATTGGAACGATCACCATGGTTACGCCGCACTAAATGTCACCATCGAAACAATGGCTGTCGACGTCTTCGACCAATTTCTTTAGAGTCATTTGAATGGAGTTTTTTAAACTCTCCTCACGTTGCGTTCCGGGCTAGATGGCATATTTACTGCATGTGAAAAAGAAATTGTCGGCGTCTATTTTCACATGGTATATTAACTGGCATATATCCGTCTATACGGAATATCCACTGAACAGGAATTAAGGACGCTAGTTTTTTTTTTTTTTTTTGTTACTGCTTAATTCTTCAGCATTTTCAAGAGCAGTTTATCTCCCCGTCCAAACTAGGAACTGATTCAAGAATATCGTAAAAATATATTCTCTTCTTTTGGTTTTGCTGAGGAATAATAAAAACACGACAGGATGAAAAATATTTAAGATTCAATCTTGCTAAACGAACATTTCCACTCCGTTTAATTGGTTAAGGCATTTAGGAAAAGAAAAAAAAACAGTATATTTCTGTGTTTAAGAGACTCTTTTACTGAAACCACCCTAAATGGAGAATATTCAGCAAGACAACATCGACGTTTCCAAGATGTTTTAGAAATTAGGGAAGAAGGTGTTTTTCATTGATCCTTTTCTTCTCTCTCTTATTTGGTTGATTGTTTTTTTACGGCTTATCAACCCTTTGCAGGTTATTTAAAGCCAGAAAATATTTTAAGATTTTTGTAGGAGGTGGGAAATAATTAACCAGGCAGCAAAATACTCCTGTCGATTGAAATTCAGTTTCTTATCTATTATTTGGTTGATTGATTTGATTTTTTACGGCTTATCAACCCTTTGCAGATTATTCAAAGCCAGAAAATATTTTAAGATTGTAAGATTTTTGTAGGAGGTTGGAAATAATTAACCAGGCAGCCAATACTACTGTCGATTGAAATTCAGTTTCTTATCTATTATTTGGTTGAGTGATTTGATTTTTACGGCTTATCAACCCTCTGCAGATTATTCAAAGCCAGAAAATATTTTAAGATTGTAAGATTTTTGTAGGAGGTTGGAAATAATTCACCAGGCAGCCAATACTACTGTCGACTGAAATTCAGTTTCTTATCTATTATTTTGTTGATTGATTTGATTTTTTACGGCTTATCAACCCTTTGCAGATTATTCAAAGCCAGAAAATATTTTAAGATTGTAAGATTTTTTGTAGGAGGTGGGAAATAATTAACCGGGCAGCCAATACTCCTGTCGATTGAAATTCCACTCGGAATTTCGATACCATCTTTTCGAGCCGCCCAGGAATCGCGTCAAATGGTTTCACCAGTAACTCTTGTGGTATGGGAGACATGATTTCTTCTATTCGCCTTTGAATGTCTTGGTTTGGTATTGTAGACATATTCCTTTAACGAAGCCCGAAGAAAAAAGTCGCATGATGTTAAGTCAGGATTCCTGGCTGACTACACATATATAAAATGGGGAGTTACTTTTCAATCACCCTGTACATCGGCTCGACTATTATATAATCTAAAAGAAAATAACAGTGACCCCTCCTCCTTCATACATATATGCAATCACATCAACGTAAGCATTGTCAATGCACACACGCTCACACACACACACACACACATATATATATATATATATATATATATATATATATATATATATATATATATATATATACTGTGTATTTAGGCAGCAATCCTTCATTTATATATGTTTCATTAAAGACAACAGACAAGGTACTACGATTAAACTTTTTATTTAATTTTTCTTGTGTTCGTACAAGTGCTTTCTTTTTTGGACACAGTGTATAGAAATTGTCCAAATGTTCTATATTTCAGAGCGCTTTCGGCTATACTTTTAACCATTATCAGGGATGATTTTATTTTTTCAATTTAATTTGATGTGTGTGTTATAGAGATGTTTTATTTTCCGGACACGGTTAGCACATTGTGGCCGTGTTCGTAGTTAATATTATTAAGTGATGGCTTTTTCTTTTCTTTTATTATTAAGGCTTCCATTATTTTTAATCTTTTTTACACGTGGATGAGGATATAATGTTTGTATTTTCTACTAGTATGTTTCGGATAGAGTTTGGTAAGTTTGTGTGGGTTTTTAAATGGATTCTAATGGAGCTGTAGTCAGATAGGTGTAACGCAAGGCGTCTGGATAGGCATACATACACATCCGTTCAAAGGTTTGGGATCACCCTGAATTGTTTCTGTATGTTAATAAAAAAAATCATAAAAATTCCTTCTGTCTGCCGCATTATTGGACAAAATTTTATTTTGCAGAAGATAATGATCCATTCCATAACACACCTTAAAACTGCATAGACATATGTAAATATATATATATAAATACATATATATATATATATATATTTATATATATATATATATATATATATATATATATATATATATATATATATATATATATATTTATATATATTTATATATATATATATATATATATATATATTTATATATATATATATTTATATATATATATATTTATATATATATATATATATTTATATATATATATTTATATATATATATATTTATATATATATTTATAAAAAAAAATCATAAGAAAATAATTATAAGAAAAAATCAGGGGAATTATGACTTGGTCCCGTCAGTTTCCAGATCTTTCATCAATTGAACTAATGTGGGACGACATTGATCGTTAACTTTCTTTTCTTTCTTTTTTAAGCACCCCAAGCAAGGTGGGAAGCCACTAGCACGCAAGGGGTTACAGAAGATTTGGAGCGAGAGCAAATAGGAGCGATAGAGGAAAGGATGAAGAGAAGGATAGGGGATAGATCAGGGCATCTGGAGAGATCGATTGACACTACATTTGAATAGTTAGAGATTATAGCTATCAGGGAAACAGGAAGAGGGGAGGGAGTAGAAGAGACGGCTACATTTAACAGTTTCGACAATGAAAGGGTGTGAGCGAGATGCCAGCCTAGTAGAACGCTTAAATTCATGAAGTTTGGGAACCAGCGAATGCAGTTCCTCGGAGCAGTTACCATAAAAGTATTTGTAAAAAGACAGAGGGAGGCGACGACACGTCTGTGAGAGAGCGACTGCAGACGAGATGCTAGATCAGGGCCAATTATATTGCATATCCGTCTCTGGATCTTATCAAGAACCTTGAGACAAACATAAGGGGCACCAGACCATATATGGCATCAATACTCCATGCAAGGGCGAATAGTTGATTTGTAGATTTGAAGGATCGACTGCGGCGAGAAAAATTTCCTGGCGCGGCACAGGGAGCCAACTTTCCTTGCGGTGGACAAAGCTATTGACCCAATGTATTTGTTCCATCTCAGGTCAGCAGTCAGTGTGAGGCCGAGTAGTCGCAAAGAGGAGCTCTCGAGAACTGCCTCAGAATAAGCAAGAATTGTTTACACATTTACACACTGCTTGGAAATGACTTCCGGCGTGGGGTAATGGTTGACGAGCCTTGTTTTGTTAACAATTATTATTGAATAATGTTTTCTATCCTCACTGGCACACGCAGAATGAGAGAAAAGACTGGGGGGGTTTGAGGGAAGGATAAAAGATGAACTGGGTTCAAGAAAATAGAAGATGTCGATTGACATTACACTGAAATCTTTGAAGGTTATAGTCATCAGGGAAGCAAGTAAGCATAAGGGAGTTCCACTGTTTGGAAGTACGAGAAAATAAAATTGGAGCCTTAAATTCAACCAACAACCCTCTTGGGTGTTAGATCCGCCCCCACAACATTATTCTTGTTCATCTAATAAAACATCCCATTCTCATCTCAAAGTTTCCGACATCAATGAGACTGCCTTATTTGTATTTTTAAGTTCTAAATCTGTAAAGAAAGTAAAAAAAATGATCTTAAATAACGGACAAGTCCGTCCTTTATTCACCTGCGGAGAAAACAAAGATTGAATTATGTTAATCTTAATTTCTGTGAGCATAAAATGAAAATCAGTTTTGTGGACCAAACCATGAAATATTTCTTTTGTCTGTAAAGATTTTGTTTTTGTATTTGTCCCGTAATTTTCAAATTTGCCCTACAGGAAAATAATATCCAGCATTCTTATTTTCTCTCACCTTTTCTTTCGTTTATTCCTGAAAAATTCTTTAGAAAATGAAGTGTATTTAGCGAACAAGTACGTCCTTTCTTCATTTTTTGTTTTGTTTTTAGAACGGAGTCTTTCCTAGAAAAATATTCTATTATATTTCACATTAGGTTTGTTGTAATTATGTTTCGATTTTGTTTTGTTTTTTCGGTTTACCATTTCCCCCCCAGAATGTCTGCCTTTGCTGGATTGCGTTTCCTTTCTTTTTCTGTTTTTTTTTTTTTTGGTAATTTGATGTCTTTCTTGTGATTTTGCATTATTTCTGGGGCAAAATTTCCTTTTATTGTCGACAAAAAGACAGCATTGTGTAATGGAAAAGGTTTCTGACAGGCTGATAATTAGGAGAGAGAAAGGGAAAGAAAGTGAAAGATGGGGGGAGGGAGAAGAAAGAAAAGGATAAAGGTGAAGAAAAAAAGAGAGTGAAGGAAAGGGGAGGTAAAGAGAGAAGAGGAAAGGGATAAAGGAATAGAAGAGAGATAAAAGGAGAAAGATGAGAGAAGAGGAGGGGGATAAAAAAAGAAGGAAAGAAGAGATAAGACGAAAGGAATAAAGGAAAAAGAGAAAGAAAGGAAAGAGAAGACGAAAGGAATAAAGGAAAAAGAGAAGGAAAGCAGAGAGAAGAGGAAAGGGATAAAGGCATAGAAGAGAGATAAAAGGAGAAAGATGAGAGAAGAGGAGGGGGATAAAAAAAGAAGGAAAGAAGAGATAAGACGAAAGGAATAAAGGAAAAAGAGAAAGAAAGGAAAGAGAAGACGAAAGGAATAAAGGAAAAAGAGAAGGAAAGCAGAGAGAAGAGGAAAGGGATAAAGAAAAAATATGGTGTTTGAGGGAGAAGGAGAAAGAAGAGAGAAAATGGAAAAGAAAGAACAAGAAAGACAGGAAAGAGAAGAAGAAATTGAGAAAGTTGAAAGAGAGAAAAAGAAAGAGAACAGAGATAGAGAGAGAGAGAGAGAGAGAGAGAGAGAAGGGGAGAAAGTCGGGAAAGGGATATAGGGAACGCGAGAGAGAATTGGAGAGAGATAGAAGGGAAAGTGATAGAAAAAGAGAAAGGGAAGGGAATAAGTCAAAAAACGTTTGAAGAGAGAGAATAGGAGAGAGAAATCGAACTAAAAGAAAATGGGAGAAAAGAGAGACGTGGGAAGAGAGAAAATGGAAAGACGGTGCAAGAGGGGAAAGGGAAAGTGAATAATCGAAGGATAAAGGGAAAAGAGGGTGCAATGGGGGAGACAGAAAGAGGAGAGGAGAAGAGAAGAGAGGAGAGATAGAATGAGAAGAAAAAGACAAGAGAAGAAAGAGAAGAGGACATTGAGAAAGCAGAAAGAGAAAAAGTGATAAAAGAGGATATTAGATTTAAAGAGAGAGAGAAAGAGAGACAGAGAGAGGGAGAGATGGAGAGAGGGAGAGAAAGAGAGAGGGAGAGAAAGAGAGGGAAAGAGAGGGAGAGTAACAGAGAGAGAAGGAGAGAGAGCGAGAGAGAAAGAGAGAGAGAGGAAGAGAGAGGGAGAGAGAGGGGAGAGAGGGGAGAGAGAGAGGGGGAGAGAGGGAGGGAGAGAGAAAGAGTGAAGGTAGAAAGTGAAATAGAGAATAAGAGAAAGCGGAAAAAACAAGGGAAAGAAAATAGAAATTAACTAAAAAAGAGGAGAGCGAAGTAGAATAAGAGAAAGAAAGAAAGAGAAGAGGAGAGAGAAAGAGAAGAAGAGAGAGAGAGTAAGAGAAAAAGAGGAGATGGCAGTTAGAGAACCTGAAAAGAAAGAGAATAGGAGAGAGAGAGAAAGAGAAGAGGGTAGGAAGAGAAAGTAAAAAGAAAAAGAGAGAGAAAGAGAAAAAAGAAGAGGGGAGAGAGAGAAAATGAAAAGAAAGAGAAGAGGAGAGAGAGAAAGTGAAAAAGAGGGGGAGAGAGAGAAAGTGAAAAGAATGAGAAGAAGTGAGACAGAAAAAGTGAAAAGGGGAAGAGGAGTGCGAGAGAAAGTGAAAAGAAAAAAGGAGAGAGAGAAAGAGAAAAGTAGGAGAAAAGGAGAGAGAAAGTGAAAAGAAAGAGAAGAGGAGAGAGAGAAAGTCTAATAAGGAGACGAGGAGAGAGAGAGAAAGTGAAAAGAAAGAGAAATGGATAGAAAAGAAAGTGACAAAGAAAGAGAAGACGTGAGAGAATGTGGAAAGAAAGAGAAGAGGAGAGGAGAAAGCGAGAGTTTGAAAAGAAAGAGTGACAGAAAGTGAAAAGAAAGAGAAGGGGAGAGAAAGAAAGTGAAATAAGGAGAAGAGGAGAAAAAAGAAAGTGAAAAGAAAGAGAAGACGAGAGAGAGAGAGAGAGACAATGTGAAAAGAAAGAGAAGAGAGAGAGAAGCTTGAAAAAGATAAGATAAGAAAGCGAGAATGTGAAAAGAAAGAGAAGAGGAGAGAGATAAAGTAGAGAGAGAGAGAGATAGAGAGAGAGAGAGAGAATTCGGAAAGAAACAGAAGAGAAGAGAAGAGAGAGAAGACTTAGAAAATTAATCGATCAAGTGAAAAGGGTGATTGGGAATAGATAGGAAAACGAAAGAAAGTGCGAAGGGAGGGAGGGAGAGAGAGAGAGAGGAAGATAAAAAGCAAGAGAGAAAGAGAGGGATAGAGAGTGAAAGTGTGTGAGACAGAAATAACGAAGAGGGTGATGGAGTGAACAGTCAGAGACAGAATAATAAAGTAATGTGTAATGCAAGAATCAAAGAATGAGATATAAAAGGCAGAGAGAGAAATGGAAGAAACATACACACAGCTACACACAGAGACAGACAGACAGACAGACAGACAGAGATTGAGAGAGACAAAAGAGAGTGGGGAGAGTGAATAAGAATAAATTAAAGGGGGGAGGAGATTAAGTTGTGAAGAGAGAGAGAGAGAGAGTGTGTGTGTGTGTATGTGTTACAAGAAGAGCAACGTTGATAACAGATGAAAAAGAATCTGTGGAAAAATACTGAGAAAGAGAGAGAGAGAGAGAGAGAGAGAGAGAGAGAGAGAGAGAGAGAGAGAGAGAATAGGCAAGCAGGCAAAAGAAAAAAGAAATCTAAAAAAAAGGAGAGAAAAAAGAAGGGAAGAAATAAAAGAGTGTGGGGGAATGGGGAGATTTGATTCGATAAAGAAAAGACAAGAAGAAAGATGGGTGAGATAATTAACGTAAAGAAACGAGAGAGAAGTAATGTGAACGCGCGCCAATTTAGTCGCGCGCCAATTTGCTGGCCGGTCGTGTTTGAGGCGCCATTTTATATTCAAGAAGCAAAACAAACAAGAAAGGCGCCAAATAAGAATTAATAATGGACGCAAACAAATTCTCTCTAATCTTTAGTGAAGAGAAGGATTTGTTTCGAAGGAAGCGGGAAAAACTGTGAAAAAATGTTTTCTTTCTTTACTTCTTTTTATCATCCACGTATATCTCTGTTTATTTCTTTCCTGACAACATTTATTTTCTTTCTTTCTTTCTTTCTTTCTTTCTTTCTTTCTTTCTTTCTTTCTTTCTTTCTTTCTTTCTTTCTTTCTAATATCCACGTATCTTTAATGTACTCAGTTTCTTTGTTTGTTTCTTTTTTTCTTTCAAACAAGTTTCCGTTTTTTCTTATCCGCGGATGTTTAATGTTCTTTCTTTCTTTCTTTCTTTCTTTCTTTCTTTCTTTCTTTCTTTATTTCTTTCTTTCTTTCTTTCTTTCTTCTGTTCAGGTATCTTTAATGTTCTCAGTTTCGTTCTTTCTTTCCTTCTTTCTTTCTTGCCACGCATCAGAACAACTAACTTCCTGCCCTAGAGCAAATTGATTATCGGTTAAAATTATACGCGAGAAACAATAAATTGCAAAGGAAAATTATTACGAAAAATACGCGTATTTGCGATAAAACGGAGCAAATTTTGTTCTCGCCTCTCTTTTTCGAATCGATCGAAAGAGAGAGCAAAAAAAAAGAAGGAAAATATATCCGATATAAAAAAGTGAATGAAAAAAACAAAACAAAAAAAGAGGTTGACTGATGGCGAAAGGGAAACGTTGATGAAAGCGAGAGAGAATGATGCAGAAGAAAAAGAACGGAAGAAAAAAGGCTTGAGAGGAAATATGAGAGCGAGAGAAAGTGAGGGAGAAAGAAGTAGTAGAAGTAGGAGAAGAAGAAGAAGTAGAAGAAGAAGAAGAAGAAGAAGAAGAAGAAGTTTGTATTAGAAGACAATAACCTATTACGAAATTGTTTCTCCGAGTAAACATCAAACGAAAAAATTGCATCGACGTCATTGGTCATTTTGGAAAACGAAAGACGCCGATGATGAGACAAAGAAAGAAAATCCCCAATGAATTTATCTTTTCTTGGCCAATGACATTCATTTGTTTCTTGCAATATCGTTGTTCGTTTTTTTTTTAATTTGTTTTCAACATCATTTTTCCTTTAGAGTTTCGAAAACTGATCTTAATCCATGTTCCTTCAGGACACAAACTATCATGACACGACCCGGCTTCCTACTTCTTTAATATAAAATTGAGCACCGCCATGATTATTTCTGGGAAGGATAGCAGAGTTGTTTTCCATTGCTTTCTCCTCAATATTGAATTAAGATTTATCCTTGTCGCGGACTGGCTGTCACCCAAATCTAGAGACAACTGTACTGTTTAAGTTAACCAACGTGTGAGAAGAAATGGGTCCATGCCATTCTCCGTAAGTACTCATAAATTATAAACTCCTACTTCTATCTCTCTATATTTCTGAGATGAGGTATTATGTAAACTATTTACATTATTCAGACTATTGTCCGCATCTTTTTCGCAATATTTATTACAACGTTTCGGCCTTTCAGTATCTGTCTATATTTCTGAGATAAGGTATTATGTACACTATTTACATTATGCGGACTATTGTCCTCATCTTTGTCGCCATATTTATTACAACGCTTCGGCCTTTCAGTATCTGTCTATATTTCTGAGATGAAGTATTATGTACACTATTTACATTATTCGGACTGTTGTTCTCATCTTTGTCGCCATATTTATTACAACGCTTCGGCCTTTCAGTATCTGTCTATATTTCTGAGATGAGGTATTATGTAGACTATTTACATTATTCGGACTGTTGTCCTCATTTTGTCGTCATATTTATTACAACGCTTCGGCCTTTCAGTATCTGTCTATATTTCTGAGATGAGGTATTATGTACACTATTTACATTATTCGGACTATTGTCCTCATCTTTCTCGCCATATTTATTACAACGCTTCGGCCATTCAGTATCTGTCTATATTTCTGAGATGAGGTATTATGTACACTATTTACATTATTCTGACTATTGTCCTCATCTTTCTCGCCATATTTATTACAACGCTTCGGCCTTTCAGTATCTGTCTATATTTCTGAGATGAGGTATTATGTACACTATTTACATTATTCGGACTGTTGTCCTCATCTTTGTCGCCATATTTATTACAACGTTTCGGACTTTCAGTATCTGTCTATATTTCTGAGATAAGGTATTATGTACACTATTTACATTATGCAGACTGTTGTCCTCATCTTTGTCGCCATATTTATTACAACGCTTCGGCCTTTCAGTATCTGTCTATATTTCTGAGATGAAGTATTATGTACACTATTTACATTATTCGGACTGTTGTCCTCATCTTTGTCGCCATATTTATTACAACGCTTCGGCCTTTCAGTATCTGTCTATATTTCTGAGATGAGGTATTATGTACACTATTTACATTATTCGGACTATTGTCCTCATCTTTGTCGCCATATTTATTACAACGCTTCGGCCTTTCAGTATCTGTCTATATTTCTGAGATGAGGTATTATGTAGACTATTTACATTATTCGGACTGTTGTCCTCATCTTTGTCGCCATATTTATTATAACGCTTCGGCCTTTCAGTATCTGTCTATATTTCTGAGATGAGGTATTATGTACACTATTTACATTATTCGGACTGTTGTCCTCATCTTTGTCGCCATATTTATTACAACGCTTCGGCCTTTCAGTATCTGTCTATATTTCTGAGATGAGGTATTATGTACACTATTTACATTATTCGGACTATTGTCCTCATCTTCGTCGCCATATTTATTACAACGCTTCGGTCTTTCAGTATCTGTCTATATTTCTGAGATGAGGTTTTATGTACATTATTTACATTATTCGGACTGTTGTCCTCATCTTTGTCGTCATATTTATTACAATGCTTCGGCCTTTCAGTATCTGTCTATATTTCTGAGATGAGGTATTATGTACACTATTTACATTATTCGGACTATTGTCCTCATCTTTGTCGCCATATTTATTACAACGCTTCGGCCTTTCAGTATCTGTCTATATTTCTGAGATGAGGTATTATGTACACTATTTACATTATTCGGACTATTTTCCTCATCTTCGTCGCCATATTTATTACAACGCTTCGGCCTTTCAGTATCTGTCTATATTTCTGAGATGAGGTATTATGTACACTATTTACATTATTCGGACTATTGTCCTCATCTCTGTCGCCATATTTATTACAACGTTTTGTCTCTTCAGTATCTGTCTATATTTCTGAGATGAGGTATTATGTACACTATTTACATTATTCAGACTATTGTCCTCATCTTTGTCGCCATATTTATTACAAAAAAAAAATTTGATGAATAAAGAAATTTTACAAGAATTGTTTTCATTTTTTTTATTGGAAAAATTTATAAAGTTTTAAATTGTTTATATTTCTGCATTAATTTGTACCGATGAGGTGATATTTTTATTAAGTAAAAACTATGTTTACTAATCATAAAAACTATGTTTACTAATCGTAAAAACTATGTTTACGGATAAAAATACTATGTTTACTAATAATAAAACTGTGTTTACTAATCGTAACAACCATGTTTACTAATCATAAAATTATGTTTACTAATCGTAAAAATTATGTTTACTAATCATAAAAAATCTTTTTAATAATCATACTATGTTTGCTAATCATAGATGGAAAAGCTTTCAACAATTCAGCGACACTAGATATATTTGTGTGTGTGTATGTGTGTGTGTGTGTTTTAAGGTGCCGATTTTGGTATATTCGGACATCCATATCAGAAAGAGCCTTCGCACATTTAAAGCCAAAGTACTTAAAATTAATTAAAACATTAGATTACGGAGAATATTTTCATAATTTTCTTTCGATTACTGGGTAAGTAAACATTATATAACAAATGCACTGAAGTTATATTCCTCAAGTAATTCTTACAGAGATAAAAAACATTAGATAAACTTTCATCTGTTAATCAAACTGTCATCCTGTCATCACTTTAAATAAACAAAAAAAAAGATTTCGACGATAATTTAAACTAAAAGTAATACTTGTTTCAAATTGAATTAGTTAAGCTTTAAATCAGCTAACATTCCTCAAATAAAGTTTCAAAAAAGCATATTTTATTTTTGAAAGACTTTTAATAAAGAAAATTACGTTATGCTGACAGATGGCTAAAAATGACGCTAAAATCAGCGGTTTTTAGCAATTTAAAGAAAAATATTCCTGTCAATTTAATTTACTTTTGAAATACACCAAGGTATTTTATTTATTGGAAATATTAAATTTAATCTATTACCTTGAATTTAAAAGTAAAATAAAAGCTTCAAGACTTTTCATTTTTAATATTCATTTTAAACGTTTGGTATCGCTTTTCTTTTTCAGTATCTATCTATCTATCTATATATATATATATTGTGTGTATTTAGGCAGCATTTTTTCATTCGTACATGTTTCATTAAATATTATAGACAATTGTTGTCTATTTATTTTATGTAAATTCTTTTCATATCGTCTGATAAGCTTAATAACATTATCATTAAAAGAAGAAAGAAAATCACAATATTGATACATATTTTTTAATCCAATCTAAGCTTTCGGCTTACATAAGCTATTATCAAAGATGACAATTAGAGTTCAATATATTAAGCAATACACGGACAAGAAAGTGATGATAGTCTGTTTCTGTTTACATGGATGATTATAGACCTAGTTACATATACGGCATTATAAAAATTTTCACAATTTTCTTTTTCGCCATTATCTGCGAATTGCTATCCATTCTTGGGAAAGATAGTGGAAGGACTTCTAGTTGTCTTCCCTCTGGTTTGGAATACATATTGGAAGGCATAATGAGGAAAGAAGACTCGGAGAATTGAACATTTACAATACCGCCTGTCTCGATGGAGTTCAACGCAGACTTTCTGATTGCTATTGTTCTTGTTCCTTACTAATGTTTTTCTTTTCTAATTCTTCCATATCCAGTAACCGTTTCAGTCTTAGTGGCATTATTGCCTTGCTTGGGATAAACTTCATTTAAAAAAAATGCAAAAATATATTTTGGATATAAATGCACGTTATAATAATCAAAAGAACCCCCCTCAGCATCTAGCACAGTCTCGATCTGATTCACGGTGTCCCTAGAGAGAGCCTCAAACGCCTCCTTAATACTATCGATTAGCTGGGCCTTAGTGTTAAAGGCAGTGTGGTTCGGGTCTTTCTCAACTACGCCCATAAATAATAATCTATCTGAATAACATCAGAGGAGTTAGTGGGGACAGACTTTGGGGCTGTTGAAGTCATAAAAATTATTTGACAACCAATTCTGACTATTCCTGACGGTGTGGCATTGAACTGGATCTTGCTGGCAGACATATGGTATTCCAGTAGCCACCGTCTCCAACCAAGGCTTCACCACAGTGTTCAGAAACTCCATATAGCCATCCGAATTGAGCCTGTGACCCTGTTCAAACATGTGAGATGACACTCACTGGAGACACCCCCCCAAACTAGTTTCAGGAAACAACAGGGCACTAGGAACGTCATATAAATTGTAGGCAAGCTGTTATTCTGAGTTTTGTGCAGGTGGTCCTGATAAAAAAATACTTCATTAGAGAAGAACCAGTTTGTCCCTGGCTCAACAGGAGGTTTCACCCTGTTCAGGAGTTTCTTTGCCTTTGTCAGACGATTTTCTTCAGCCTTTTCTGAAAGAAGTTGACCGTTACACCTTTTGCATGACTAGTAACGGAGGTCCTTATTTCTCCTATAGTTGTTGGATGAATTCTGGTGTACGGCGTCAAACAGAACGTCTTCAGTGTTCTTACCTGCAAGTCACAGTCTCGTAGTGTCCTTTGCAGATCTCAATTTCACGTCTTGTTTTCATGGTGTTGAAGGAGAATTAAACAGCTGTCATGTTTGCGGTACTTTGATACCTGGAAGAAATCATATTGATGCAGGTTACCCTTTCCCAATATTCAGTTGGCTTCCCCTCGTTCATAGCAGTTAATTATGACACATCTAAAATTGTAGTAAGTGTTACAATACCGTTCACGGTTTACAGATCTTCCAAACCAATCGGAAAAAATAAAACTACTAGAGACTCTGTCAAATTTAGTTCGGACACACCCTGTATTAGCTTACTTGTATTAATAAATTATTTTATTAAAAACCATCTTTAATGGATGGGATGCAATTTCATACAAACCTTAAAAAATACTTTCTACAAAAGAAATACACATGAATATCAATGATGCTTGTCAGGGCTTCAGTTAATAAAATTCAAGATAATATTATTGTTAATTAAAGGTCCGAGTAGTTGTGAAGAAAAGCAACTGAAATTAAGATGAAAGAAATACTAGTGAAGAATTAATAATGGGCAATACTAATAAAATTCAGAGAAAGAGAAAGAAAAATAGAAAATGAAAATGAGAAAGAGAAAACCTAAAATGATGAAAGAAATGAGAAAAATGATGAAAGAAAAAAGAAAAATGAAGAAAGAAAAAGAGAAAAAGAAAAATGATGAAAGAGAAAGAGAAAAATCAAAATGAAGAAAAAGAAAAATAAAGAAAGAGAAAAAGGAAAATGAAGAAAGAAAAAAGAAAAATGAAGAAAGAGAAAGAGAAGGAGAAATATTAAAAATGAAGAAAGAGAAAAACGAAAAATGAAGAAAGAGAAAAAGAAAAAAGAAAATGAAGAAAGAAAAAAGAAAAATGAAGAAAGAGAAAGAGATGGAGAAATATGAAAAATGAAGAAAGAGAAAAACGAAAAATGAAGAAAGAGAAAAAGAAAAAGGAAAATGAAGAAAGAAAAAAGAAAAATGAAGAAAGAAAAAATGAAGAAAGAGAAAGAGAAAAACGAAAAGGAAGAAAAAGAAAAATGAAGAGAGAGAAAGACAAAAAAAAGGAAAATGTAGAAAGAAAAAAGAAAGGGAAGGAGAAAAACGAAAAATGGAGAAAGAGAAAAAGAATGAAGAAAAAAAGAAAAATGAAAAAGAGAAAGAGAAAAAGAAAAATGAAGAAAGAGAAGGAGAGAAACGAAAACGAAGAAAAAGAAAAAAGGAAAATGAACAAAGTGAAAGAGAAAAAGAAAAATGAAGAAAAAGAATGAGAAAAACGAAAGTGAAGAAAAAGAAAAAAGAAAAAAGATATAGAAAGAGAAAAAAGGAAAAATGAAGAAAGAAAAATAAAAAATGAAGAAAGAGAAAAAAGAAAAAGGAAAATGAAGAAAGAGAAAACGATAAATGAAGAAAGAAAAAAGAAAAATGAAGAAAGAAAGAGAAAAAGGAAAATGAAGAAAGAGAAAAAGATAAATGAAGAAAGAGAAAGAGAAAAGCGAAAATGAAGAAAAATAAAAATGAAGAGAGTGAAAGATATTATCCTTAACTGAGTTATGGGCCTTTGTTTTTGAGTTTCTTTGCAATTTCTGTGTGAAACCTCAGCTCGCAATCACGCATCATGGTTACAGTGTAAGAGGCACGGTTTATGGTGATATGTTTGGAAGATAAGGGCAGTTTATGCGGATAGGATGCGAAGCTAACGTTTAACCCTAGACTTGAACAGGTTAATATTCTAGTGTTCAAACATGCTCTTGGGAGTCGGTTCCAGAAAGCAGCAGGACTTTTATAAGTCTACCATGCCCTGTGTGTATCCAAGTCTACCATACCCTGTGTATATCCAGTTTTCCAAACTCTCTCCATGCATTGAATATTGCTGTCACATCTGGTCTGGTGCTTCTATTATCTCTCTTTTGACAGCATAAAAGAGGAAGCTACTCGAGTGAAACTTGCATCTCACCGGTGGGATGCAGGGGGAACGAGGGTGGTTGTTACAATGTGCGTGCTATGACGGGTCCTAACCGTCTAGAAATGGTGGGCTGCAGTATGTCTGAACACTTTCCATGGTAATAGTGATAGAACAGAGAGAGGGTAGCAATGTTTCGTCTCTAGAAAAAGGCTTAGAAAATTGTTTAATCACCCACAAGAACACGGAGATGCTTTTAGACTCTGTCGAAAACTAGAAAGTAAAGATTGTACAGTTCCTGCCTATATATGGCAACAGTCCTCCATATTCCGCTGATATAGCTTTTGTAAACGTATAGCGGAAGTCATACACTTACTGGAAAGATACAGGGTTTTTTAGTGCATGGGTTATAAAGGAGTAATGGTTAGCGGTTCGGATTGGGGATTTGGAGATCCGAGTTCGAATTCCAGTAGTGTTCATGATATTCAATTCCGTGCTAATACTCTTGTAAAGCTAACGGGGCTATGAATTCCACTTGTCAACAAGGCACAGTGCCGGCTAATTTTGGTTTCCTAATAACCTGTGGTATGTTCTCCTGGTTGGGTCATCTGGTTCGACTAAAGACGTCATTGACGGATGACGGCTATGTTGAACATGAACGGGATCATTTGTACCCACCGATCGAATCCCTGTACCCAAACAACTTTTGCATACCACATCAGCTATGGTTTGGTTTCTTTTACTCAATGGGTTATTTTATGCCGACAAGATTTTTAGGATAGGTTCATATGAATATATATTCTTTCTAAGAAATTAGCTTGTACATACAATTCATTGACGTATTTTAGTAAAGAGGATATTTGTCGAGAGTCTTATTTGGTTTGGTTTATTTTGTTTTACATCATATCAACCTCAGTGAGTTATTTAATGCCGGCAAGAATTTTAGGATAGATTCGTATGAATAGAATATGTATTCTTTATAAGAAATCAGTTTGTAGATCAGAGTTTTGGATTATTTTGTTTTACGGCATATCAACCTCAATGGGTTATTTAATGCCGAAAAGATTTTTTAGGATAGGTTCCTATGAATAGGATATATATTCTTTGTAAGAGATAAGTTTATAGATAAGAGTTTACGTTTGTTTTGTTTTACGGCATATCACCCACAATGGGTTATTTAATGCCGAAAAGATTTTTAGGATAGGTTCCTATGAATAGGATATATATTCTTTGTAAGAGATAAGTTTATAGATAAGAGTTTACGTTTGTTTTGTTTTACGGCATATCACCCACAATGGGTTATTTAATGCCGAAAAGATTTTTAGGATAGGTTCCTATGAATAGGATATATATTCTTTGTAAGAGATAAGTTTATAGATAAGAGTTTACGTTTGTTTTGTTTTACGGCATATCACCCACAATGGGTTATTTAATGCCGAAAAGATTTTTAGGATAGGTTCCTATGAATAGGATATATATTCTTTGTAAGAGATAAGTTTATAGATAAGAGTTTACGTTTGTTTTGTTTTACGGCATATCACCCACAATGGGTTATTTAATGCCGAAAAGATTTTTAGGATAGGTTCCTATGAATAGGATATATATTCTTTGTAAGAGATAAGTTTATAGATAAGAGTTTACGTTTGTTTTGTTTTACGGCATATCACCCACAATGGGTTATTTAATGCCGAAAAGATTTTTAGGATAGGTTCCTATGAATAGGATATATATTCTTTGTAAGAGATAAGTTTATAGATAAGAGTTTACGTTTGTTTTGTTTTACGGCATATCACCCACAATGGGTTATTTAATGCCGAAAAGATTTTTAGGATAGGTTCCTATGAATAGGATATATATTCTTTGTAAGAGATAAGTTTATAGATAAGAGTTTACGTTTGTTTTGTTTTACGGCATATCACCCACAATGGGTTATTTAATGCCGACAAAATTGTTTATCGCTGGTAATATATTTTTAAACATGCGTTGCTCGTAATTATTTTCTTAAAAAAATCTATTTCTGCTAATATTTTTTTCAAAAATATATAGGTAGTAATATTTCTTTTTCAAAAAAGTATTGCTGGTAATACACACACACACACACACACACACACACACACACACACATATATATATTGCTGATTGATTCAAGGTATGATTGACTCTTTGTAATGTAAATATATGCTGCCTATTATATTATGTTCATAAAAAACAATTGAAACAGCAGCAACGAATTCCTGAGGAAAAAAAAAACGTGCATTGACTAGAGGAGACCCGATTCTAGAGGGGATTGTTAGGGACGCGTTCCCTAGCCTTGCCATCAGTCCCCTCCCCCATCTCGAGGGTTGAGCGCGGTCGTAAACCCCGGGATGAATCGCATTTCCTCCGCGAGTGTCGGTTAGCCTTGAAGGCTATTCCGCGGTCCAGTGGCCTTTCACGGCCTAGGAAGGTCTTCTATCGGGGATTAGTGGAGGGTCGCGCGAAGGATCCCCTACGTGATACGCTCTGCTGTTCGGAGGAGGAGTACCGCTCCTACTGGTCTTGGGCGCCAGCGGCGGATTATCTCAGTAACCCTGAGTTTTCGCTTACCTGGCGATTGGCTCGGAATCGGCTGCCTCTCAACGACAAGGCTTTCATATGGGGCTTGGCGGATTTGCCAAACTGTGAACGGTGTGGCCTTGGATTAGAAGAAACGGCTTCGCACGCCTTCTACCATTGCCCCCGGGTCCGCTCCTTATGGGACCATGTCGGCGAGCTGACGGCTCGTCTCGCTCCAGAAGAATTCGTGTCCATTGATCGCGCATACGCGTGTGACAATGTGTCGCCCCCGTATTCCGGGGTGAAACGAATGGTGTTTCTGACGCTGCTAGCCACGGCTCGAATGGTGATATGGACGACGCGAATGGAGGAAGTTTTGCGAGGCAATAGTCTTACGCATCAGGATCTGATCCGATTGTTTGAGCATCAGCTCAGGATGAAGATTAGAACTGATAGAAAACGATTGCATTCGACAGTCTTCAGTGAAAGGTGGGTAAAAGAGGCGAGCTTGGTTCGTTTGAACGGGGCTAGCCTTGATTTTCTTTTCTAGGTCAACCTAAGTCACATCGGGGTGGTTTCCTGTGGAACCGTCCCCTTGGTTAGGTTAGACAAGCTTAAGTGTGCCTAGTTAATATGAGTAAGTGTTGTTCCCGGCCTGTTTCCCGGCCATCTTTTTAGTTATGATCCAAGTCGAGATTCCCAACCTCCCTAGTTTGTTTTGACTTCCTTTTCATCTCAACTGGATCAGCCTTTTACTTCCCCATGTCCGAGTTATTTTATCTCTTTCCCACTCCCTTAGCGAGAGTGCTTCTTGATTTTGTCCTCTGGGCAGAATACAGCGGCCTCTCTATTTTGAGGGTTGGACGGGCCCTACTAACATAAATTATGTTTAGTTTAAAAATTTGTTGAATTTTAGTTTGTTATGGGGTTCATCTCCCTCCCCTTTCATCTTTTCATGATTAGAATTGTATATATTTTATTATCATCAAATGTTTATGGTGTGGGGCGCGTTTTTGTAGGTGAGGATGTGGTATTATGGTGTATGGAGGATTGAATGGTGACGGACGAATTCTTGTGGTGAATGTGTCAATTGTAATGTATGAATGGGTCGCGAATCTGATTAGCTAGGTATAGGATAGTTAGTTAAGACCAGCCTTTACCCCTCCCTTTTTTTGGCCTTGTGCCACAATTTGTACATTTTTGTACGAATAAATAACGAAAAAACTATAAAGTAAGACACATCACTCTGTTACTTGAACTATATACTTAGTTCATATCATATTAACTGAAAAACACTTATACAAGAAAATACGTGATTTACCCAATTAGAAAATATATAAAAAATTCTCACTTTAAATATTTTAAATTTAGCGTTGCTATTTGCACGCTCTAACATCATATAACAGTTAACAAATAGCTCATACTTAAAAACATCTTTCGGTCGGATTGACACAAAAATTGTCTCCTAGTTTTGATTCCGATGGATAATAAAGCCTGACGATGATCGCGAGATGCATTGAAAGTATACTAGCAGAAATAAAAAAATAAAAATACACCACATCCATTGTATTTATTCATGAGGATCTCATCATTCGGAGGATTATCAGTAGTGGAATGCTTATGTTTATGTCAATTAGCGAAGTGATTTCGTCAATAATCGCATTCAAATATATATATATATATATTGCCTAAAATGTATTGCTGGTAATAATTTTTTCTTCAAAAAATTTATTGCTGTAATAATGTTTTTTTTTACAAAGTATTTCTGGTATTAAAACTTATTTTTACACTTTCATAGCATTTTGACCCCAATTTGGGGGTTAACTATTTACCCATAGCTGCGACCCCAACAGGTGATACCACCCTGAGTCAGGGTGGACCTGGGAACACCAGCAATTAAGAGGTGGTTCCACGCACCTCAAAATCTCTTGATCAGAGCCCTTGCTGTTGGACGTAGTTTGTCGTCTTACCCAGGACGCTGATGTAGTTTATCGTCATACTCAGGATCCGATATAACTCCAGGATAATTCACAGTGTTATCAAGCCCGTGATGCCCGTGATGCCCCTGTTTATGGCGCATAATATGCGCCCAATTTAACATTTATAGAACATTTTGGCGAGGTCTAATTCTGCTCAAGTCCCAGCACCTAATTTAAGGGATCTGTGGACATCTGTCAATACGGCAGGTTTTAATATCTCTCTAGAGGTCTCCCTACCACTTGTGGAACCAGGTTGCTGTATTTTGACCGGTTAGAGCCTGGGTCTATACAAGACAAAGGACTCTTCTCTTGGATTCTTCAGAAAAGAAGTGGCAGAGGAGGTGAAGTGTTTTTTCCCCTTCGGAGTAGATGCTGCGGTTGTAGTATCTGTTTCGTGCCGTTTTCTCTTCTCCCTTGTGTCCCCCACCCCGTTGCGTAACATCTGTTCCGTCGCGGTGGCATGACCGGCTATGACTAGCTTAGACAAGCTATGACCAGATTTGACAAATTATGACCAGCTTACACCAGCGGCCCTAGTGGAAACACTCTGGTCCCCACGTTAAAAAAAATGACCTCGTGTCACAACCTGGCTCAGTTGGGAGTCAAGTTAACCCCCGGGCCTATACAAGACAGGGATCTTTTTCAATGACCATGGCCAAATGGTTGTCAATCTATGAAAATACAGGGAGAAATACCTCACTTTGAAATTGTAGTGAAAGAGATAATCAGCTACCTCGAAAAAGAGTTCGTGTTTTGGGTGCGATCTGCCGAAGAAAAATGACCAAAAAGTAGTTAGCAAAAATCTACCTTAAGGACCAGAATCTATGCTAATGTTCTTCCCTCCCCTGAATGGCGTGACCAATCAGAAAAATCACTCGGTGAAAAAGCCGTGGTTTTTCGCTGACGTGAACAGATTTGATTTTCTGAGTTTGGTGGGCGAACACGCGTTTTTGCTGGCAAGAACTGAAGGTTGGATTGCGACCCCATTTTGTCGTTTCTACGTTACCTGCTGGACTGTTACGACGGACTATCGTGTGAACTGTGATTTGGCTATGGTGTAATGGAATAACCAGTCACTCCCATTAATGATTACACTATAGATAGTAAGTACATATAAAGTCAACCGTCTACGAGAGACTTGGGGAAGAGTGAGAGCGAGACGACGCAAGCACGTCCGACCTTCTAATTAGTGGCACTCTCTACTAGATTGACCTGTGTGTATAACTGTACCGTATTTCATATTGTACTTGTTGTGTACAATAAACCTTTCTTCTATTATCCACCTGGTGTTAAGTATTTATTCCTTTAGCACAGAATATAACAAGCTACAAGTGTTGCGGTCGAGAGACAAAAGAAATCAATTGAAGGCGTTTACTGCTACTATAAGTTTCCAATTTTGTCTTCTCTTCTTTACAATTGCAGATATGCTGTGGTATTTACAAGAAAGATGTGGACAGTTGTCCAAATGTAAATACAGCCTCTCCTCATTTATCGACTTAGACGTTTAACGACCACTCGGACTTACGGCAAGCCTCTCCTCATTTACCGACTTAGACGTTTAACGACCACTCGGACTTACGGCATGCCTCTCCTCATTTACCCACTTAGACTTTTAACGACCACTCGAACTTACGACATGCCTCTCCTCATTTACCCACTTAGACTTTTAACGACCACTCGAACTTACGACATGCCTCTCCTCATTTACCCACATAGACTATTAATGACCACTCGAACTTACGGCATGCCTCTCCTCACTTAACCACTTACACGTTTAACGACCACTCGAACTTACGGCAGCCCTCTCCTGATTTACCGACTTAGACGTTTAACGACCACTCGGACTTACGGCATGCCTCTCCTCATTTACCGACTTAGACGTTTAACGACCACTCGGACTTACGGCATGCCTCTCCTCATTTACCGACAGACGTTTAACGACCACTCGCACTTAGGGCATGGCTCTCCTCATTTACTCACTTAGACGTTTAACGACCAATCGGACTTACGGCATGGCTCTCCTCATTTACCGACTTAGACGTTTAACGACCACTCGGATTTAGGGCATGCCTCTCCTCATTTACCCACTTAGACTTTTAACGACCACTCGGACTGATGGCATACCTCTTCTGATTTACCCACTTAGACGTTTAATGACCACTCTGACTTAAGTCATGCTTCTCCTCATTTACCGACTTAGACGTTTAACGACCACTCGGATTTACGGCATGGCTCTCCTCATTTACTGACTTAGACGTTTAACGACCACTTGGACTTACGGCGTGCTTCTCCTCATTTACCGACAGACGTTTAATGACCACACGGACTTAAGACATGCTTCTCCTCACTTACCCACTTATTCCTTTAATGACCACTCGGACTTACGGCATGCATCTCCTCTTTTGCCGACAGACGTTTAATGACCACACGGACTTACGGCATGCCTCTCCTCATTTACCGACAGACGTTTAACGACCACTCGGACTTACGACATGACCTACGAATGTACGACATGATACAGCAAGTATCTTCATGCGGCCGCTGAAAAATGAGCATAAAATGGCTTTAAACTTAGTGAAAACGAAATTTTTGTCGTCAAAATGTTTGTTACGATTAAGAGGAAAGACAAAAGCAATTTAAAATTATTTTATTGAATTTTTGCCATTCTTTTCAGAACATTCTAAGTTTTGATTAAAAAAAACTTGTTTCTGTTTGCGTCAGAGACGACGACTAAAATGACATAGCAAATTTTAACTCTTTTTTTTTTTGCAATGACAGATACTAATTTTGAAAAAATTAAAATAGTACCTTAAAATTTCATAAATGGACATAAAATTATACTATTATGTACCTTTCTTATAAAATCGTACCTCACTCAGCAGTTATATTTTCATTTTTATAGTATTTTTAATTTTTCCAGAAAGTATCAGCAAACGTAAGGTGAAAGCTGAAGTACTAAAAAAAATAAAAATAAATACAAGTTTTTCTTACTTTAAAATTACGAGGTAAATAAGCTAGTTCACTTAAAACTAGAAAAGATTACATCACTTCTGTCCTTCCGTACGATAACTCCCCCCTCACGTTAGGTGTCAATATGTGATGAAACCATCCCGCATCCTTTATCAATCATCACCATTGTTAAGACATGCTTTCTCTTATTTTAAGCTACATTTTAGGAACGGCAACGCTGGTGCGACATTATCGAAAGTGTTGGATATCCTTGATATAAAAATGCAAAACATTAGTATTAGGATAGCTCCTCGCTTATCGGCCATTTTGTTTATCGACCTGGTCATTGGAACGGAACCTGGTCGTTAAGTGAGGAGAGGCTGTCGTATAAATAATGATAACCCCTTATCCTAAAAATTCAAACAGAAAATACACTCCTGTAAAAAGAATGAAATCTTTATAAATATTTATTAAAAAATATCTGCTTCTAATTTAAAATTCATAAGCTAAATGCGTGATAAGATGTTTATAATTCAATTTTAAAAGTTAATTTAAACATTATTTAAAGTTAAATTAAAAAAAAAAACAAATTTAAAAGTTAATTTAAGTTCTTTTAAAAAGTTAATTTAAAAATGTTAAAAGTTAATTTATGAATGAATCAACTGGGAAAAAATCAACTGACGAAATATGTTGGGTGTCATCTGTGAAAGAATTGAGGTGGGGAGATAATGGGGGAAAAAAAAAGGCGTTTGGCACAAATTCAGTCTAAAAACACCCAAACGAAATTTTTCTATCCGATAATAAAAACACAGGGAAGTCAAAACTGATAATGGATTTAACAGCCTTGATTTACACCAGCAGTAATTATGGAAGTATGATTGATATAAATGAATGTCGTATCAACAGTGTTAATTTTTCTGTTTATTTTGGTCTTAATTGTTCAAATAAGGAATTATGATTATTATCTGCTTTGCTGGTATCTCTGTGAGACTGATGGCCTAGTGAATTAACGTGTGGGTTATGGTTATAGGTATATACTCTAATTCAGAGTAATAAACAGACAAGCATTCGTTATTTTATAGTTGAAATTACGAGATGTAACCGTAAGTTCCATGCTAATAGTGTTCTCTCTTGCATTTCTCGATTGTCGAATTCTAAGCCTGCTTCTTTCATTGCAGTCATTCAGTCTACCATTCGCCCATTCATTGAATATTGCTGTCACATCTGGCCTGATACTTGTATGTATTTAGAGGGTCACTATTTACCTTATTCGGACTATTGTCCTTATCTTTGACACCATATTTATTAGAACGCTTCGGACGTTGTACGCTACAGTCTTCTTCAGGTGGTTGGAATGTCGAACTGAACCCTTTATTTCGCTCACTGGGGTAGACTGTTCTAACTAATACCTTTATCCACAGTGGATAAAGGCGTTAGTTAGATCCAGTCACAAGACCCAAAGAGTGTGAGTTCAATACCCGGTTAAGGCAGTGGAGAACTTTCAGAGGGGATTTAACAGGGGATAACTGATAACTGACATCCATTAAAACATGGCACGTGGAACTAGAACAGTCTACCCCAGTGGACGAAATAAAGGGTTCAGTTTGACATTCCAACCACCTGAAGAAGGCCGAAGCGTACAACGGCCGAAACGTTGTAATAAATATGGCGACAAAGATGAGGACAATAGTCCGAATAATGTAAGTAGTGTACATAATACCTCATCTTAGAAATATAGACAGATATCCCAAATCATTCCAGTTCAAATTATGGCTGCACCTGATATGCTTCGGTTCACGCCAGATACAGTGGGATTTTACAAACCTGGCAAAATGTTGAATTAAATCGAGCAGATTTAACTCAAATAAACACACACACATATATATATATATATATATATATATATATATATGTATATATATATATATATATATATATATTTATATATATATATATATATATATATAAAATAGCAATTTACTTTTTTTTCTTTGCAATGCAAGCAGTTGAAGTAGTGCAAATGATACTGGCAATAATTCGCCATGAAAATACGAGCCGAAAGTAAAATTGCAAAAACGGCTAATTGCCTCTACCATATTGTTGCAAAGAATCTCAGAAGCCAGACGGTGAGAAAAAGAATTTTACCAAAATACCTTTATTCAAGCACATAAGTCCGGAGGCGTATAGTTGCTGAAAAATAAACTATATATATATATATATATATATATATATATATATATATATATATATATATATATATATATGTATGCCTGTGTATGTGTGTTTGTGTGTGTATAAGAAGTATGGTACTCATGTCTTGAATCGGCTTTGGGCTATTTGCAAGTTACAAAGTAAAATGGCGATGATTGTTAACAAGAATTTGCGTTGAGGATGAAAGTGGTAGTTGTATTTAGTAGGTAAGAAATATTAACAGTTTATATATAAGTGGTTTTGTAGATATGTGCATAATTCTGTGTGGGAACATGATGCACACGCATACACACACACATATATATATATTTTTATGCGTCTATATTATTATATGTTTTTATAACAAAGAATAATATACAATAGCCTTATATATACTTATATATGTATTTATGACTTCATATTACGATATATATATATAATTATTTATTTGAATATTACAACATAAATATGTTATAAAATCACGACAAAAGTAGCCATTTTGTTTCAACACTTCTTGTGTCTTGTCAAGTGATGATATAGAATATAGAATAAATGGTTTTAAAAGTTTCAAATTAATCAACGATCCTTAGCTAGGAGTAAACGCTGTTACACAAGCTAGAGTAGCCAATCAAGATACAAGTATAGGATGATTCGAAAAATTTGACAACTAAGCAAGGTTATCATAGATATTAAAAGATTTATAAAATTTGAAATTAAAATTAAAAGTAAAAAATTAAAATTGCCTATTTAGAAAATCTAAATCAAATCTCTATTAAGTTTTAAATTGTAAAATTACCAAGGAGAAAAATATAAAAGTAAAAATAAAAGATATACCAATCCTAAACTTGGGTATATATATATATATATATATATATATATATATATATATATATATATATATATATATATATTCAAATAACAAAAAATAATAGAGAATATGTTTATATATACATGTGTGTGTGTAGCGAAACAAACATATTTTAAATCAGTTAATTTATAATATTTATGCTCTGTAAATTTACATTGAGCACTGCTTTGGAAAAATAAAAATATCAATTAAGAATACGGGATTATATATCTTAATGTTCTTTATATATATATATATATATATATATATATATATATATATATATATATATATATATATATTAATGCATGTTTCATTAAATAATATAGACAAGTTTTGTCTATTTATTTTAAGTAAGTTCCTTTCGTATTGTCTGATAAGCTTAATCACATTATCGTTGAAAGACGAAAGGAAAACACCATATTGACACATGTTTAAATCCAATCTCAGCTTTCGGCTTACATAAGCCATTATCAAAGATGACAATTTTAATAAATCAAACAACACATATACGAAACCACAATAATGGCCCGCCCTTGCTGTTTGAATAAGCTCAAAGTAACGACAAACTCTTATTTACGAGCCAAGGAAGCGAAAAAAATGTATATATATATATATATATATATATATATATATATATATATATATATATATATATATGCATGTATGTATGGATTCGAGCGCATATGTAGATATATATTTACACATGTACAAATCTATCTATCTATCTATCTATATATGATCGATAGTATGTCGGTATTTATATGTATGTTTATTCCATATATATATATATATATATATATATATATATATATATATATATATATATAAATATAAAAGTGGACATGGAAGTCTGCACTTAGAGGCGACAGTCTGTTTCATGCTAGTGCAATCGTCAGCCAACTAGTGCTGTTATTTTTCTCGGCTATTTATATATAAGGGTCAGTGGTGCATTATGGGTAGTCTATTTTGGCGGTTACTTTTACCGGAAGTCGCTTATTTGTTTATTTATTTATGTCAAATTATTTTGCTTGTTTTTTTGTTTTGTTTTTTTAAAATTTTATTTTTATTTTATATCTTATATATTTATTTTTTATTTTGATCATTGTTTTTTTGTTAACGAAAGTCAAAAATATATAGTGTAACAAATAAATAACAAGTATAATAAATCGATCTAAATACATCCAAATATATAAATAAACTAACAACCGATTACGATAAACTAGCCGTTTAGAAAAAACAAATAAAGATAATCAACCCAAATAGATAAATTAAAAACTGTTCCGACCAAAATAATAGTAAGAACAAACCACAACATCCCACACCAAACTTCGACAAATAGATTTAATCAATGACAAATAAACAAATATATAAGATAAAAAAAATGAAAATAAATAAAAAAAAAAGGAAAAACAATTTGACCCAAATAAATAAGCAAACATCCGACTTCCGGTAAATGCCTACCATAATAGTCTACCAACAATAAGCTATATAAACAAATTTTTACTACTTTAACAAAAACACACTGATCAAAATAAAAAATAAATAAATATATAAGATAAAAAATTAAAATAAAATTAAAAAAAACAAACAAAAAAACAAGCAAAATAATTTGACATAACTAAATAAACAAATGAGCGACTTCCGATAAAAGTAACCGCCAAAATAGACTACCCATAATGCACCACTGACCCTTATATATAAATAGCCGAGAAAAATAACAGCACTAGTTGGCTGACGATTGCACTAGCATGAAACAGACTGTCGCCTCTAAGTGCAGACTTCCATGTCCACTTTTATATTTACACACGCTCTATCTCTGATATTGAGCACTTTATCCCATAAATATAGCACACTTTAAGACTATATTTCTTCATATATATATATATATATATATATATATATATATATATATATATATATATATATATATATAGCTGCTGTAAGGAACGCTCATGTATGACGTCTTTCGTGTGTCAGTATGCCTATGTAATATATATGTAATATATATGCATGTGTCAGCATTTATATGTATATTTTTGTTTATATATTCATTCAATCTATCTATCTATCTAGCCCAGCTTGCTTGAATCTATCTATCTATCTATCTATCTATCTATCTATCTATCTATCTATCCCAAATTCGTTGAAAAATGCGGAAACTATTTCAATTCTCTCTTGATTGACACGTATTTCTTTGGAAGGAATTCGTTCGAGGGCAATTCGCTCGGTTTCTCTCTAATCGACTGAATGAATGTAAAATCGAAATTTAATAAACAGCAAATGACATCCAGTTAAATGATTTCGGTTACAAAATTAGAAATATTTGTCTCTGCTATACAGACCTGTGTGTGCCATTATAAAAAGTCAGACACACCGAACACCTTGAGATTTGAAACTTGCGTATTTAAAAGTAAAATTAAATGCCTGGATACTAGTTTCCAGATATTCACGTCGGCTGGAATGGCTAACTAATCGTCATTGCAAAATCCAGCTCAGACACATTTTTCTTCCATTTTTTTTTTGTTGAAACACCCGCAGATCAAATCTATAGGGCCACTATGTTGAGAAGTAGATGTAAAAGTTCAGTATGCTGTAATCCTCGGCCACGATGACTTATTTCTTATTGTCTTCTTGATCGCATAACCATTGACAATTTTCTGAACAGTTTTGTTCATCTACATTCACACACAAGACCATAGTGAGATTTAAAAGAGTGTCTTATGTTCTAACTACTTGGCCAGACATCTACACACACACACACACACACACACACATTTAGATATATATCTTTATATATATACATATATATATATTAATATATATATATATATTAATATTAATATATATATATCTGTAAGGGCATATATATATATATATATATATTAATATACATATATATATATCTGTAAGAGCATATATATATATATATATATATATATATATACACACACACACACACACACACACATATATATATATTTTAAAACATTTTTATGTTTATATATTCTTTTTATAGATGCAAATATTTAAGCAAATGCTCTGTTTTATAAAAAACAGTATTAAACAACATTTACCGGCCTGAAAGTCCGAGAAATTTTCACAGAAAATATTCGTCCTCCGACAGAAATCGAACCTGTATCCTATACGGAACCATCATATAGCCTGACGCGCCTTTAACCGATTGGCCAACAGAAAAGCGTTCGCTTAGCAGGCTCGATTTTGGGTTCTTTAAACTACAATCTTTCACGATTCTCTCACGTACAATCATAACTGCTCATGGCGTATTCAAATGTAAACGTCACACAATATGAAATGGACAAAGTCCGACAATTATTTTCAGACATTTTTATGTTTATACATTCTTTTTAAATATAAAATGTCTTAAAATAATTGTCGGACTTCGTCCATTTCATAGAATAGATAGATAAATAGATTAAGACAGGTCTCATGAAATAATTTAGACAAGTTTTGTCTATTTCTTATTTTTAATAGGATCCTCTCATAATTATGGACAAGAAATTTTGGTAAACTTAATAAATGAAGTCACATCTTTCAACAATTCCAACAGCATGCCTGTCCGCATTCGCAAATTTGGAAATCCAAGCAGAGTTATTGAAGAGGCGAATAACACGGGACACAAGGTTTTAAAACGATCATCCGCAGGTTTAGAATTCCGAGTTGTCCTTCTCCTAAATAAGGTGCCATCCATTCTGTACTGATAATTACCCATAGCTGAGGGTGTGGGGAGAATAAAAAGATTCATACCTTTCCCAAAGAATGTAATCCTCAATCCGAGCCGCCATCCATTACTTCATCATGCCTCCTTTATCATTATATGTAAATTCAAATACGAAAGTGGACATTGAAGTGAACAGTGTACACTTTTACATATACATATATATATATGTATATATATATACATATATATATATACATATATATATATATATATATATATATATATATATATATATATATATATATATATATGCATATATATACATATATATATATGTGTGTGTGTGTGTGTGTGTGTGTGTGTGAAGAAATATAGTTTTAAGTTATGCTATATTTATAGGATGAATTACTTATGTAAATTTCAATATGAAAGTGGACATTGAATTCAACAGTGTACACTTTTATATATACTTATATATACATACATACATACATATATATATATATATATATATATTTATGTGTGTGTCTTTGTCTGTGTGTGTAGCTACACTCACACTAATGGTGTAATTATGGGAAATCCTCTCGTCTCGTGTTTCTCCAACTGCTACGTAGAAAAAGCGATATTTAAACAAGTCATTAAAACCCAAAATATATGTCTGCTATGTAGACGATATTTTTATTTTATCGAAAAGTAAGCAAGAAATCGATAATCTCAAAACCACATTCGAAAAACTCTGTCCTTAACTTTACCTATGAACTTAGGCAAAAAATAAACCCCCATTATTCGATGCTCTCGTAGAATTCTGTCACAACACATTCACTACTTCATTATACAAAAAAAAAAATACACTAGCAGAATAAATACTCACTTATATAATTGTAGTTGTACAATTTCCTAATGAGAGCACACGAGAATTCATCCTCTCGTACCCTTTTCCTTAAAGAAATCGAAAATTTAAAACAGACGCTAGTTAACAATGGTTTTCCTAATTATCTCATCGACAACCAGGTTAGACTATTTCTTTCAAAAGTAAGTAATAGCAATACAGATAAAAACAATAACATTAACATTTCCTACAAAAGCCAAATACATGCCAACTATAAGCAAAACGAATTTTCTTTTTGTAATATCATAAAGAAATACACATCTCCAATTGACCTGAACAAGAACATTAAATTAATTATCAATTTCAAAAAATTTAAAGCAGCTAACATTATCATAAAGAATAACAACACACCGGCAAAATTAAAACTACAAAGAACCAACATTATTTACGAGTTAAAATGTCCCTTAAAGAAGTGTTTTCCTGTTCAAACCAAATTCATAAATAATTACATTGGTCACACTACTACATGCCTATCTAGACGACTTACGACTTACACCTACCCGATTATAACTCAGTTAGGATTAATTTAAGCACATATAAAAACCTACCAAACTCAATCCGAAACATACTCGTAGAAAATACAACTCTAATAGCCTCATCTAAATCTAAAAAAGATTAAATATAATGGAAGCCCTAATAATAAAAAAGGAAAAACACTTAATAACATTAACTATGAACATGGCCACAATGTGCTGACCGTGTTCGGGAAATAAAACATTCCTTTAACTTTAGACACATACATAAAAACACACAGACTTAGGTAAAAGATGAAAATATCGTCCTTGATAATGGCTAAAAGAATAGCCGAAAGGATTCGGATACGCAGAACTTTTGGATATTTTTTACACATTTTGTGTCCAAAAGAAACATTTGTACGAACACAAGAAAAATTAAATGAAAAGCTTAATTGCAGTATCTTCAGTCGTCTTTAACGAGTCATGTATAAAAAAGAGATTGTTGTCTAAATACGCTATATATATATATATATATATATATATATATATATATATATATATATATATATATATATATATATGTGTGTGTGTGTGTGTCAATAATTCTTTCATTCTTCTCATTGTTTCAAATGCTACTCTTTTTCTTTTTGCCTCTAAACAAACCGCATTCAGGCTATTTTTTTTTAAATATTTAGAAATATAAGTAATATTTATGTACATATAATTTCTTTTTCCATTCGAATTTTTAAGATTTCTCCGTGTTGGGTCAAAATCAAATACAGAGAAACCTCGGTTTTCGAACGTCTCACATGTCGAGTAAATCGGTTTTCGGACAGAATATTCAAGATGAAAATGCCTCGGTTATGAAATAATATTTCGGCTCTAAAACAACATTGCAGAACCGACCCTAACCGAGTTAACCCGAACGGAATCATTTCTGAGTCAGCCACTTTGTATACCTTCGTGTGTGGTGATGTGCTTTTCTTTTCCGATTTTATTGTACTGTGCTTTTTTCCCTCTTCATTAGTCCTCAATCATGGCTAAAAAAAAACTAGCATTGATACTGTTAAAGGAAAGAGAAAAGTCAAGAGAAAAAACAATTGTTGTTGATATGCCTCTTCTTACTCAGTTTCATATTGCAAAATCAGCGATCTCTACTATTCTTATAAATAAAGAGATATTAACCTTAGAGAGAGATAGGTAGACAGATATGAACAGCCTTCGATAGATAAATAGATAGATACTGAACATGTTTGTAAAATAAATAAAAATATAACAACCTAACAGCTCACCCATTTTACATTGATAAAGCCTTTGGTAAGTAGTGGGAATGTTTCTTTGTTTTAGGGCATTGTCTACTAGGGACAGATTCAATGCGCCTATCGGAACCTTTTCCAGTAAAACCCAGAGTTTAAAGCACAACTGGAATTATTGATGTCTTCATGTTTCATATTTTCTTTAGATTTCCACTTCAAGATCCTTGTACAGTGAAACCTCGCTTCTCCCAAATCACACATGTCGAACCAATCGGTTTTCGAACCGAATATCCGATACGAAAGTGCCGCGGTTATCAAAGAAAATGTCGGCTGCCGCACTAAGCCTAACCGAGTTAACCCGAACGGAATCATGTATTAGTCGACCGCCATGTTGTATACCTTCGTGTGTCGCGATGTGCTTCTCTTTCCCATTGTTATTGTACCGCGCCTTTTTTCCTCTTCATTAGTCCCCAGTCATGGCTCCAAAGAAAGCTAGCAGTGATACTGGTAAAGGAAAAAGAAAAGTCAAGAGAAAAACAATTGTTGTTGATATTCTCTCTACCTACTCAGTTTCATATGGCAAAATCAACGATCTCTACTATTCTTATAAATAAAGAGACGACCATGTTTTTCTTTCCCTTTTCCAAACAATAACATCTCTTTCCTTTCCCCTTTGACTTACGCCAGGAACTCTCCTATTTATAGGTACGCTAAAATTAAAATGTTCGTCTTTATTTTATCTATTTAATATTGGGTTTATTTATTTTTTTCTTAGATTTAATGATTTTCATTAGTTTTGTGTATAAACTTGTGCACAAAGTACTGTTGTAAAAGTTTAAATAAGCAATCATCTTGGGACCAGGAAGGGATTAATCCTTTTTACATTGATTCCTATTGGAAGAATAGTTTCGGTTTACGAACATTTCGGGTTACGAACACAAGAAAATATATTGCATTCTTTATTTTTTACGAATTAAATTTTTCTGTAAAACGGGGATTCAGTTTGCATTTACTTTCACTCCATGTTTAAATGTTCATTTGTCATTTTATAATCACCCGAAAATACCTTAATTGTTCTAATTGCAAACGAAGATAAACTGATTTTACTCTCTAAAATGTGATAGGATAAAAAAAACGAGTAAGAAACGTTTATAAACAAAATGTTTCGCTTATATTAAAGCTTAGTTAGAAAATGGTATATGGAGAAAAATAAAAAAAAGAAATTCTATTATTTTTACTTTCGTATCATTTAATTTTCCTTGGTTGAGCAAACTTCACGTGCACTTAACTTATTAAGCAGCGTTAGTATACTTTTTGGCGTTCCGAATTCAAGGAGAGGCGACGATGCGTTGTGACTGGGTCATCAGGACGCGACAAACAACTTCTGGACTGACGAATGTAACACTCTCTTCTGGAAACATCCAGACAAATTATTGGGTAACGTTACTTTTTTCCGTAAAATAAAATAACTGTAAAGGGTGTTCAAGAAAAATCTTGATATCATTTGAGATGTAAATATATAATGTCTAGGCAAATGAAACTGAACCGGATTATTGTTGGGCAAAATAAAATTTATTCATCAACCTTTGAATGAGATATTCAAAGGTAAGTGGATTTTTTTTAACAATATCACAATTTTTAAAAATATGTCCTCAGCCTGGGACACGGCACATGTCACGTCGATGGCCCAGCCTCTGCCAAACATGTTGTAACAGTTTCCAGTGCGACAATGATTCTCTGCTTGAGTTCCTCTAAGCTCGTCTTTTTCAAGATTCTCTTGGAGCGGATGTAACAGCAAAATTGTACAAATTATGTAGCAGCATAATTGTCCATCCCACAAAATGTTTAATATCTAAAAAACAATAAATTAATTGAGTTTCTTTTTTTTCCAGGTTTTCAGATAAGACGTTTCGCCATCTTGATACCATTTGTTGCAAGGATCACTGAAAAACACTTATTATTCAGCTAGAAAGAGAACGTATTAAAATCATTTTGTGTTAGCCCCATTGTCTTACCAACTGAACAATGGTGAGAGGAAAAAGATCATTCAGTAATCGTACCAACATTCATACTATGGCTTCCAACTTCAAAGTCTATTCAAGAACCATCAAGAGAACGGTAAAATAAGTTCAAAAAGGAGGGAACAGTAAAGAGGAAACCTCGATCAGGAGGTCACAACAAGAAAAAAAGAGATCATTATTTCAACTTAGGGCTAAAGAGACCAATTAGAAAAGATACAACCCAATCCATAAGACATTTGGCACGTGAGAAAGGATTTTCAGCTCTGACAGTCCAAAGAGCTGTGAAAAAAGACCTGAAAATGAAATCGTATGTGAAACATGTGAGGCACCTTGTTACTTCAGGACAGAAAGATAGGTTAGACAGAGCGAAGATCATCTTGAATAAGTTGTGAAGTGATCCTGGAATATTATATATATATATATATATATATATATATATACATGAACTTTATTTCAGTTCTTCATGACCTTCCGATCCTTAGCTATGATTAATTAATGGTGAACAAGTCATTTTTGTTTATAATCGATTTCATCACGATTCTTCCGTTAAGCTTACTATTGCTGAAAGTAGAGTCCAATAGCGTTATAAAACCTTGGAGAATTCCAGTAAGATATCTTTAATCATTTCCAAGATACAACGGTTCAAATGTTAATCTAACAATTGTTCAATTTTGCTGTTACAGCCGGTATATCTAGACAGAATGGCTAGTGCTTATGATTGTTATCTGTCTTGCACGAGCTGCGTCTTATACGGGGGTCATTCGCAAGCGTTTCCTTAAGACAAGCGAAACTATAGTTGGAGAAATGAAAGAAAAAATGTTCAAAAATTATTATTTATTTATTTATATTATAAAATATACAATTCATTTTCATAGTAAAATTACCAGAAATACTTTTTTGTATGGTAAAATGACCAACAATATATTTTTATAATAAAGTTACCAGAAATACTTTTTATATTGTAAAATGACCAGCAATACAATTTTAGAGCAAAATTTCCAACATTACATTTTTATAGTAAAATTACCATCAATACTTTCTTATATTGTAAAATGACCAACAAGAACTATTTATAGTAAAATGACCAGCAATGCAATTTTAAAGAAAAATGACCAATAATACATTTTTATAGTAAAATCACCATCAATACTTTTTTATATTGTAAAATGACCAACAGCAACAATTTATAGTAAAATGACCAGCAATACAATTTTAAAGCAAAATTTCCAACATTACATTTTTATAGTAAAATTATCGTCAATACTTTCTTATATTGTAAAATGACTAACAACAACTATTTATAGTAAAATGACGAGGAATACAATTTTAAAGCAAAATGACCAATAATACAATTTTATAGTAAAATTACCATCAATACTTTTTATATTGTAAAATGACCAACAACGAAATATTTATAGTAAAATGTCCAGGAATAAAATTTTAATGCAAAATGACCAACAATACATTTTTATAGTAAAATTACCATCAATACTTTTTTATATTGTAAAATGACCAACAACAACTATTTATAGTAAAATGACCAGCAATACAATTTTAAAGCAAAATTTCCAACATTACATTTTTATAGTAAAATTATCGTCAATACTTTCTTATATTGTAAAATGACTAACAACAACTATTTATAGTAAAATGACGAGGAATACAATTTTAAAGCAAAATGACCAATAATACAATTTTATAGTAAAATTACCATCAATACTTTTTATATTGTAAAATGACCAACAACGAAATATTTATAGTAAAATGTCCAGGAATAAAATTTTAATGCAAAATGACCAACAATACATTTTTATAGTAAAATTACCATCAATACTTTTTTATATTGTAAAATGACCAACAACAACTATTTATAGTAAAATGACCAGCAATACAATTTTAAAGCAAAATTTCCAACATTACATTTTTATAGTAAAATTATCGTCAATACTTTCTTATATTGTAAAATGACTAACAACAACTATTTATAGTAAAATGACGAGGAATACAATTTTAAAGCAAAATGACCAATAATACAATTTTATAGTAAAATTACCATCAATACTTTTTATATTGTAAAATGACCAACAACGAAATATTTATAGTAAAATGTCCAGGAATAAAATTTTAATGCAAAATGACCAACAATACATTTTTATAGTAAAATTACCATCAATACTTTTTTATATTGTAAAATGACCAACAACAACTATTTATAGTAAAATGACCAGCAATACAATTTTAAAGCAAAATTTCCAACATTACATTTTCATAGTAAAATTACCACCAATAATTTTTATATTGTAAAATGACCAACAATAACTATTTATAGTAAAATAACTAGCAATACAATTTTAAAGTAAAAGGACCAATAATATATTTTAACATTAAAATTACCATCAATACTTTCTTATATTGTAAAATGACCAACAACAATTTATTGTAAAATTACCAGGAATACATTTTTATAGTAAAATTACCATCAATACGTTTTTATATTGTAAAATGACCAACTACAACTAATTATAGTAAAATGACCAGCAATAAAATTTTAATGCAAAACGACCAATAATGCATTTTTATAGTTAAATTACCATCAATACAATTTTAGTTGTATTGTCGCCTTGCTTGGGATGAAATGATAATAAAAAAAACAAGAAATAAAGAAATGCAAGAACTTTATAATGAAAACAGATATTGTTATTTGCTACATAGAATTGGTTGAATAAAATCTATGTCGCAGAGATATGAGAATTTTAAAATGCTTGAGCTCAGGTGCATAATGTTGATGTGTGTCTTGGCATCGGGGCCCCAAGGATTTTTCTCTTGGAAATGGCCTCAGGAAGACAGACATTCAACAGCTGTGCCGAGGTAAGTTAAGTTCAATAACTATCTAATCCTTGCCGACTTCGATTCTCATGATATTGTCGGAAGCATTAAGAAATATCAAAATACATCGACGTACGGAAGGTCAAAGAAACGTCTTTGTGAACAGACAGACAAGGAGGAGGTTGAAACATTCAACACATGAAGATATTATTGCCGAATAACAATCTATTAAATCTATACATTAGCTTTTTTCGTGCAAAGTTTCCACTTAACACACATATGCATATATTTTCTCAATTTTTATTAAGACACGTATATATATATATATATATATATATATATATATATATATATATATATATAACGTAAATCATTCATACGAAAAACAAATAATCAAGCTAATTATATGGCAAGAATCACTCTCGCAAACAATATTTAATATTAAAATACAATCAACTTCGAGTCCATTAATGAATGGTATGATCCTTGTTTATAAATTCCGGTTTTATCAGGTCTTATTTTTGCTACTAGTCCGGCTTTCAGTCGTTTCAAACGACCATCATCAGGTAAACATTTAAGTAAGTTTTTTAAATCCAGGTAATAAGGAGACATCGAAAGATAGTGCAGACCGAAAGAGTGTTTTTTTAGCAATGTGATATTGTTAAATGTAAGAATAATTTTGGAGCGTGCAGTCACGACGCTGAGGTTGAAATTTTTTTTTTTTTAATTTGAAAATTGTGCATTTTTGTACTGTAGAAGTAGGCTTTTTTTTTATAGTAAAGGTGCCATGAAGTAAATTGTTCAATAATTAGAGTAATGTCACAGTTATTATCAGGAATTCGCACTTAGGATTCTAATTCGAACTCGGCTATTCTAGTTATTCTAATATCAATTATGTAGTGCGTGTTCAATTTATATAACGTACATCACTCATTTTCTCTATGTCCCTCTATCTTTTCTCTTTTACTCTCTTTATCAATCAATATTTATAATTGCCACTTCAATCCCTTCTCTGTGTCGCACTCTCTCTCTCTCGCTCTCTCTCTATGTTCCTATCGCTTTTCTTTCTTTATGTCTCTCCCTCTTTTCTTTTACTGTGTCCCTGTACCTTTCTATATGCCACTCCAATCCCCCCTCTCTGTGATCACTCTCTTTTCTCTCCCTATACCCTCTCTGTTTTCTTTTACTCTCTATGTCGCTCTCTCTTTCTATTTGCCACTTCACCCCCCTCTCTTTGTAGCACTCTCTTGTTTTCTCTCTTTTCGGTCTCCCCTCACAGTATCTGTGATATTAGGCGGAACACACACCAGACATATTTGGTTGTTGTTTCGTTATTTCGTTTAGTGACATAGCAAACTCAGGATTATTTAATGCCGAAATCTAAATATTTTGTACGCATCTTTTTGAGATAATAATACTCTAGTGACAAAAGCTTTACTAATTAACCCATAGCTGGTGGAGATGAGGTAGATTTATACGTTTCTTGTAAGTCAATATAAAGAACCCAACTGGAATTGGAACTCGGCTCTCCGATTAACAATTCCGAGCCATTATCCATTACACCATCCGCACATCCAAGCTTACAGCACCTGATATTCCCAAGGAGACACACACACACACACACACACACACACACACACACACACACACATATATATATATATATATATATATATATATATATATGGCTAGAGGCAACCGGACGTCTAGCCACATTGATGAGCTGTGATACAGCGAAACAGTCTGTCTATGGATGACAATATATATATATATATATATATATATATATATATATATATATATATATATATATATAACAGGAGGCACGGTGGAGTAATGGATTGGATTAAGGAATCGGAGAGCCGAGTTCGAATTCCAGTCGAATCCATTACATTCACTTACGTGCAAATACCCTTGGGAAAGGTGAAAATCCTCTCCTTCACCGTCCAGCTATGGGTAAATAGCAGGATAGACTGGGTTCTATAGCCTTGGATGGCAACTGGTCTAGGAGGAGGACAATTCTGATTTCAAAACCTGCAGAGGGTCGTTTGGAGACCCTGTGGCACGAAGTGAACCAGGTCTCTGTATTCGGCTCTTCAAAAAGTGTGGATGGTCCTACACGAAACCTTCACCACTATAATCAAATCTCATGTTTCTTATTTTTATTAAAGTTCTTATGAAACATATATATCCAAGAACTGATAAGGGTATAAAGGCGTGGTGTAATGGTTACCAAGCTTGAAGTACAATTACGACTGAGTAGTGAGTTCGATCCTCACTGGGTCCCCTCTACTTTTGGCCTTGTGCCACATCTAAGAAATGCTTGGAAAATCACTAAGGGCACCTCGACGTGGTGTAATGGTTAGAAAGCTTGTCTTTCTAGAGCAATTACGACTGAGTAGTGAGTTCGGTCCTCACTGGATGCCCCATATTCTTGGCCTTGTGCCACATGTAAGCTACGCTTAGAAAATCATTAGGGCACCTCGAGGTGGTCTAATGGTTATCAAGTTTGTCTCGCTAGAAAAATTACGACTTAGTAGTGAGTTCGATTCTCACTGGGTACCCCCCCTAATTTCGGCCTTGTGCCACATCTAAGCTATGCTTGGAAAATAACTATAACCAAGAACAGATATTAAACAGTAAAACGTTGCTGAGAGTTATATTTGACAGGAAGTAGTGGAGAGCCATTGTCGCCAACAATTTGGACCCAGAAACCGGCACTGAAGAATTATCTATCAAACAAAAAAAAATCAGCGAAATCGGATGAAAACTGTGGAAACGCATAAACAATATCCGATCACACACACACACACACACACACACACACACACACACACACACACCTTTTGAGAATTATAGATGTGTGTATGTGTGTGTGTGTGTGTGTGTGTGTGTGTGAGTGTGTGTGTGTGTGCATGTACCAGTTGCAATTCTGGGTGTCGGGCTTGTCGGGATAAGCCCGAGTGTGTCAACATTCAATTCTATCTTTTTCATAGCAACAAAATCTTTCGTACTGCGTCGTTTAAATTCTTGAGTGCAGCTGGATCCAAAATTTATTTTTTCTAATTCCGTGGCTCAAAATATTTATCTCAGTCTATTCATATCTACCTTAGTCTATTCATTTCTTTCTATCTATCTATCTATCTATCTATCTATCTATCTATCTATCTATCTATCTATCTCAGTCCACTTCATATCTATCTATCTATCTATCTATCTATCTATCTATCTATCTATCTATCTATCTATCTATCTCAGTCCACTTCATATCTATCTATCTATCTATCTATCTATCTATCTATCTATCTATCTATCTATCTATCTATCTATCTATCTCAGTCCACTTCATATCTATCTATCTATCTATCTATCTATCTATCTATCTATCTATCTATCTATCTATCTCAGTCCACTTCATATCTATCTATCTATCTATCTATCTATCTATCTATCTATCTATCTATCTATCTATCTATCTCAGTCCACTTCATATCTATCTATCTATCTATCTATCTATATATCTATCTATCTATCTATCTATCTATCTATCAAGAAACCAACTAAAAGATGCAAATAGACTAGGGCAAGGAGATTATCTTATTCTGTTTACCTCTTAATCTCTTTCCTCATCGTGACCTCATCAATGTCAGTCGCACAACCGTCTTAAGGGCATGAATTATCTTGACTGTCATTTCGTCCTCAGTTAGTTCATGCCAAATTCATTCACGTGATTCCGTCCGTTCAATGCGCGCCAATCAAATTGTTTGATTATTTGACCAATCGCCCCATGGAAAATTGCTCGGCTTTACGTTTCATTTGAAGTCGACTATGAAAAATGTTACCTGATAATAATAATCGATTAATCCGCTTCATTCATTCTGACTTTAAAATGTCAACTAAACACGGCGGCTTTTACTTTAGAGATTATGAGGCGGGATTAGCTATTAAAGGATTATTAACTAAACAGTGAAGAAATATTATTTATATGCGAAAATAATTGAATGATTAGACCGATGCAATTTTGACTTGTAAAGAGGAAAACATCAATGTGGGTGATACATACCCATCTATCAATCTACCTATCTATCTATCTATCTATCTATCTATCTATCTATCTATCTATCTATCTATCTATCTCAGTCTATCTATCTATCTATCTATCTATCTATCTATCTATCTATCTATCTATCTCAGTTTATTTTTATCTATCTATCTATCTATCTATCTATCTATCTATCTATCTATCTCAGTCTATCTATCTATCTATCTATCTATCTATCTATCTATCTATCTATCTATCTATCTATCTATCTCAGTTTATTTTTATCTATCTATCTATCTATCTATCTATCTCAGTTTATTTTTTATCTATCTATCTATCTATCTATCTATCTATCTATCTATGTCTGTTCATATCTATCTATCTATCTATCTATCTATCTATCTATCTCAGTTTATTTTTTATCTATCTATCTATCTATCTATCTATCTATCTCAGTTTATTTTTATCTATCTATCTATCTATCTATCTATCTATCTATCTATCTCAGTTTATTTTTATCTATCTATCTATCTATCTATCTATCTATCTATCTATCTATGTCTGTTCATATCTATCTATCTATCTATCTATCTATCTATCTATCTATCTATCTATCTATCTATCTATCTCAGTTTATTTTTTATCTATCTATCTATCTATCTATCTATCTATCTATCTATCTATCTATCTATCTATCTATCTATCTATCTCAGTTTATTTTTTATCTATCTATCTATCTATCTATCTATCTATCTATCTATCTATCTATCTATCTATCTATCTATCTCAGTTTATTTTTTATCTATCTATCTATCTATCTATCTATCTATCTATCTATCTATCTATCTATCCAAGGAAGTTCTATTCTAACAGTAATGTATAATAAAGAAACAATTTATTCGGATGGATGAAATATTGTACTATTTAAATGTTTTATACCGCCAATAACGTCTGGATTTCTTTAGAATTAAACATGGTGACAAAATTGCATTATACTACAAGAAAAACCCAAACAATTTTCATCTATCCTCCTTATCCTCATCATCATCACTTCCTAGCACCTCCATTTTCATTCCTATCACACACCTTAACTTCTTCAAGTCAAGAGTCAATCGTTATCTATCCCCCTTATCCTCATAATCTTCACTTCCTACCACCCCCTCTTTCATTCATACCATGCAGCTGACACATCATGTTACCAATAACTTTATCCGTTGAATAACTTTATTGCGTGAATGTTACTATTAAAATGTCTGCATGTGTGTGCAAACAATAGTTTCAAGTCGAAAATCCTAATTGTCATTTTCTCTCAATTGAAATTATTGTCTTAATGAAGTCTATCTGAAGAATGTTTTAACTGCTGACGAGAAACGTGACACTGAAATCCGAAGTCTCATTGAAAAAAAAAAAAAAAGATGCCTTCCGGTCGCTAAAACAATTGGTAAAAACATAAATTTCGTTAGAAAGATATAATAGCGTGCTGGATTGCTGTTTAATAATATAATCCCCCTTCCTGTATGACAGCGAATACTGGACAATCTTTCTATCTGATGAAGAGACCACTTCAGATGTGGTTCTACAGAAGCATGAATCATCATCATCATCATCATCCTTCTCCTATTACAACTAATATATAAACTGATCCCTCACTTTGTGGCCACGATAGTTTCTATACATTTATATTCCAGAGAATGTAAATAAATCTCAATGACATGCCTGTGAAGCTAATCAGTATTTCATTGATTCGTTTTCTACGGCTTATCAAACCTTTGTAGGTTATTTAAAGGCAGAAAATAATTTTCTATTTTTTATATGGTAAGAAATTTTTGTTGAGATTTTAAAGATTTAGTGATATAATTCCTAATAGTTAACCTACAGCTAGGTGCATTCATACTTTTCCGAAGGGTATTTGACTGTAAGTGAATATGACGAACCCCACTGGAAATGGAACTCGGCTCTCCGATTAACAATTCTGAGCCATTATCCATTACAACTTCTGTATATGAACGCTTACAGCACCTGGTATACTCATGCGTTCACCCATCTAGGTAGAATCTCGGTGAGCGTCCGGGAACCGGAGTTTCAACGTGACGTGGTCGGGAGCATGGCTGAATAGGATGTAGGAAGGATAGTAAAAGACAAATATTGCTAAGAGCTAAAAAGGATAGGAAATTGGGGAGAGCCATGATCACCACGTCCCGAATGGTTACAACAGCGGCGAGAAATTTGTATGTACAAACTCTAGGAGAAGTTTAAACACTGTAGAATATTGTGCAGAGCCAATTTTTAAAGAGGTTGATTCCCGAGAGAATGTCTTTTTTAAATGACGTCTTTTGATAAAATTGTTGTGTTTGCTAACTAAAAGGCTGACAAAATTGTTGTCTTTGCTAACTAAAAGGCTGACAAGATTGATGTTGTTGCTAACTAAAAGGCTGACAAAATTGATTTCTTTGCTAACTAAAAGACTGACAAGATTGATACCGTTGCTAACTAAAAGGCTGACAAAATTGATTTCTTTGCTAACTAAAAGGCTGACAAAATTGTTGTCGTTGCTAACTAAAAGGCTGACAAGATTGATGTCTTTGCTAACTAAAAGACTGACAAGATTGATACCGTTGCTAACTAAAAGGCTGACAAAATTGATGTCTTTGCTAATTAAAAGACTGACAACATTGATATCGTTGCTAACTAAAAGGCTGACAAAATTGTTGTCTTTGCTAACTAAAAGACTGACAAGATTGATATCGTTGCTAACTAAAAGACTGAAAACATTGGTGTCTATATAAAAAGGACCAATGATACATATTTATAGTAAATTGATCAACAATACCGATTTACAGTAAAATAAGCAACAATATAGTTGAAACCATACAATTGTGGTCCAAAAATTTATAGCTGGAAGCATAAAAATTATTATTTTGATTTCAGAATTAAATAACCCATAGAGGTGTTGACATGCCGTTAAACAAAATCAACCAAGCAAAATTAATCTGAAAATATAAAATTATTTACAAAAGATCTGTAGTTGAAAGCATAAAATTACGTACAAAATATTTAGATTTCGGCATTAAATAACCCATAGAGATGTTGACATGCCGCTAAACAAAAGCAAGCAACCAAAATCAATATGAAAATATAAAATTATTTACAAACTTTCTGTAGTTGAAAGCATATTAGCGTATAAAATATTTTGATTTCATCATTAAATAACCCACAGAGGTGTTGACATGCCGCTGAACTAAATCAAGCAATCAATCAACGATATGATTCTCGGTTCTTGCCCCAGTCTTGCCGCCTTTCTTCATTTTTCTCGCCCTTTATCTTTTAGCGTTTAGTTTTTAAACATTGATAAGCGTTCTTTTTTTTCTGCGGTCCCTGTAGGGTGAATAAAAATCGATCTAAAACCAATATCGATAAAGCCTTGTCAATCATTGCACTGGGGAGATCCTCTAGAACAAACATCTTGAGCTGATTATCTGCGGTAGGAGCGAACGAAAGATTAGTTGGAAATTGCCTTCCCTTGTCTTCATGAGCTTTTTTTTTTATTTCAGCAAGACTAACAAGTCGTTGGGCAAATAGAAAATACGGAAACAATATGGATTCTATTAACAAAATTCAAGAAATTCGTTCCCCTTATTTAATTTAACATTGGATGAGCAGGGAACACAATCTCTAAGAATGAATATACAGTAGAATCCCTCATATCCAGAATCCTCATATCCGGAATGTTTCTTAGTCAGGGATTCTGTTCTAGTATAAAAACAGAAGCCGCTAATAATAATAATAATAATAATAATAATAATAATAATAAAAGATCAACTACTAATAAATGAAATTGCAGGAACGAAGGTAGAAATCTCAGTAGGGCTTGGATAGATTACCGTAAATTCTTTGATAGTGTGCCACATTCTTGGATCCTTAAGGCTTTGGAAATGTACAAAGTCTCTTCGGTGATAGTAAATTTCCTTAGATATAGCATGAAACTGTTGAAAATTCCATTATACCTAAATCACACCAAAGGTTCTGTCACTTCCAATTAATTGAATATCCGACGAGGAATCATTGAAGGAGACTGCCTGTCACCTCTTCTGTTCTGAATGTCCTTCATTCCCCTTTCGCATGAACTAAATTATAACTATGAATACAAAGTAAAAAAGAAAATGTTTAATCACCGATTCTATGTGGATGATATCAAACCACAATGATTTGAAGGCTATCCTCAATACTGTAAAATGTTCCAGTGATGACATCGGTGTGGATTTCGGATTAGATAAATGTGCAAAAGAAACATTCAAGAAACATTCAATAGATCTAGATTTCGTCACAAAGATTAGGAAACTGGAACAAGAAGAAACCTATAAATACCTAGGAGTTAACGAAGGCGATGGAATACAGCATAACCAAATGTAAGAGAAATTAAGAAAAGAATACCACAGACGTGTGCGTCTGGCGTTAAATACCGAGTTGAATTCACAGGACAGAATAACAGCTAGAAACACTTTGGATGTCCCTGTGATGCAGTACAGTTTCAACGTCCTTAATTTGACCATAGTTGACATTAAGAGAATGAATGTCAACACAGGAAAACCTCTCAGTTACCACCGAATGCATCATTCTAAGGCTCACGTTGGTATCTGTGTGTGCCCAGATCCGAATGAGGCAGAGGATTAGTTCAACTAGAAATGTCTTAGAAACCCACAATAATCGGTCTTCAAAGATACCTGGAATCTACAGAAAACTGGATGATGATCTGTGTCAATGAACATGAAATTAATAAAAGACTTTATAATGAAGGAAGCCACTAAATCCAAAATAGAATGGTGGTGTAAAAAGTGCAATTAAATCATAACGCACCTACTGCAGCGGCAGAAAAAAAACTAAAAAAGAAATCAAAAGCAAATGATGGCAAGATAAGTCACTTCATGGTCAATACTTTGTTCGTACCAAACACGCTGATGCAGACAAACCACGTACCTATAAGTGTTTACGTAGTGCAGTGTTAAAATCTGAAACTGAAGTTTTTATTCTTGCTGCACAGAACAAAAGCTTGCTAACTAGAAATTACCAAGCGCATACTGAAAAAAAGAAAAAAACGGAAATGCAGATTCTATGATAAATATCCAAAAACAATTGACTATCTTGTATCAAATTATACAGTGTTAGCACCCAATGTATATAAAACTCGGCATGACAGAATGGGCCAATATCGACACTGGAAAATCTGCCATTTTTACTCGAAGGAAACTACAAGAAATTGGTATGAACACCCATTACGAAGAGTTTAGGGATTTAAAAAATGATCAGTGAAAGATGTCATGAAGCTATTTCTAATTTAGGTCTCTGGTTAGGACCCGGAAGGAAATGCATATACAACAGAAATCAAAGGAAATAATAATAATAATAATAATAATAATAATAATAATAATAATAATAATAATAATAATAATTTAAAATTATATATGTATATATAATTCTAAAGAAGTGATGGATTTTTAAATTTATTAATCCGATATTTTATTCTTGACTTAAATGCTTTTTTTAGTGGATACCCATATTTAAGTAGACGCTCCGTTTATTTAAACAGTATTAAAATTAAACAGTATATTTATTTATTTTCGTCTACTGGCCTGAATATTCGAAGTATTTTATTAATGAAAAATATGAGCTCTTCGGCAGTATTCGAACTTGCTTCCACCCTGGCGGCTTGAACCGTCGTTATAGATTTTCAATAACATGAGGTTATGTATTCGAAACATATAACGCATAAATCAATCCCAGTCCAAAATAATTGAAATAAAAATTTACGCGCACACACACACACACACACACACACACACACGCGCGCGCGAACACACACACGCACACGCACACACACATATATTTTTATATATATAAATCTACAACACTCTTTGCTCTTGTATATAAATACTGGTCACAATTAAATCCTTACATTTGCCTTGATAAAGTCCATCAGAGGACGAAACGCATTAAGATAAGTTATCCTTTTGTTTTTATTCATATTGTCCTTTTAAAGATAGACCCGATCTGAAATTTATATATATATATATATATATATATATATATATATATATATATATATATATATATGTATGTATGTATGTATGTATGTATGTATAAGGCTCAAACACTAATATTCCAGGGTTATAATTTATTACATTAGAATCGTAATCATGATCCAATTCATCAGACCTATTTGTAGGTCTGATCAATTGGAACGTGATTACGATTGCAATGTAATAAATTATAACCCTGGAATATTAGTGTTTGAGCCTTTTATATTATATCTCTGATCTGTACTGTACATTGAGCTCTACCTGGATTTTATCCTCTCGGAAATATATATATATATATTTAATTAATCACTAATATTTTCAATATATACATACACACAGAGATACACACGGACACACGCGTATGCACATATACATGACTACTATACACACATACATGCCTACTTACATATAGCTGTGCAAACATATACAAACACAAAGAAGCACATACACACAATAGAGACTTTTCATGTAACATGTACACAAGTCGTTGTATTAACAGGGCATCATCAATATATCGAAAATGTTGCGTTTTTTGAGAGAATACACTGAATGGGGAGGTTTGCATACTATTATACATCCTACAAACACACTATTATACATCCTACAAACACGCTATTATACATCCTACAAACACACTATTATACATCCTACAAACACACTATTATACATACTATAAACACACTATTATACATTCTATAAACACACTATTATACATCCTACAAACACACTATTATACATCCTACAAACACACTATTATACATCCTATAAACACACTATTATACATCCTACAAACACACTATTATACATTCTACAAACACACTATTATACATCCTACAAACACACTATTATACATCCTATAAACACACTATTATACATCCTACAAACACACTATTATACATCCTACAAACACACTATTATACATCCTATAAACACACTATTATACATCCTATAAACACACTATTATACATCCTACAAACACACTATTATACATCCTATAAACACACTATTATACATCCTACAAACACACTATTGTACATCCTACAAACACACTATAATACATCCTACAAATACACTATTATACATCCTACAAACACACTATTATACATCCTATAAACACACTATTATACATCATACAAACACACTATTATACATCCTACAAACACACTATTATACATCCTACAAACACACTATTATACATCCTACAAACTCACAAAACAGTATGTCTCAATTAAATAATCACATTTTGTTGTATAGACCCAATTCCTTTATGAAGATATCACTTAACGTTGCACACTTGGAGAAATGTATCATACATTTTCTAGCACGTCATAGTGAGGCAACCTTATAAGCTGCAAACTTTGCAATTGATTCAATATATTCATTTCACTTCATCTCAGCGGGAAATGTTAGTCCGATAAGGCGCAATGAATCACTCTCCTGGAAGTAAGTAAAAGCTATATTTTATCTGATATATTATCGCCCCGAGAAGAAGGAGAGCAATAAACGAAAACGAGATACCTAACGGAGTGCAACAACGAAAGTCGAATGCGCATGAAAGAATCATCTGTGGACTCAAGAGACAAATGCTTTGCAATTTGTAGATTTTACCGAATATAAACACCGAGGTTATGCATATGTATCTTTTCGCAAAGAGGAATATGCAATGGAAGAATTTAAGTTACTTTCACAAATTGCGAAGACACCTGGGGATCGTTTTAACAGAAAAGATTAAACACTACAGAATTAGAACAAAACTTACAAATATTGGAGAAAGAAATGTTGAGAAAGGTAGGTAATATTTTATCTACTGGTTTACACCTATTTCTTTTCATTGACTCTATCATGAGGACATTTTACCAAAGAAGAAAATTATCACTATCTATCGTCTATGGCAAAACAAACTAACCAGAAGGTGGCTAAGACTAAAGAATCACGTGTCCTCAGGATTGCCACCGGAAATACATGCTGGGAGACCTAATCATTCACTACAAATACCCCGATATAATGCGACTGTTGATTAGAGTAGCCTTTCTAAGCGTTACCAAAGAGTTCGGGATCCTTACTAGCAGTCGGAAGTCGCAACCAAAACCTGCCTACCCGCTCCTTATAATGAAAACTCATAGTCACTGATTAATCAACTCACCAAAAAGTTGAGACAGCTAAATAATTATGGCCACTGAAGAAAAAAAAACGCTAAACCATATCATGAAGAGGAGACAAGAGATACACTTCTACTCCTGTTCAATAAACATGGAAGGATTGCTGGCCGGGGGATAAGTGAACCTATCTACTTCTATTGACCTCTTTAAAACATAGGAGGCTGGTCACTTTCATTCGTGACACCATCTCTAGGAAGGTTGACGAATAAGGCTGTAGACCCCTCCAAGGGCAGGGCGAATTACTAAATTTTAATATTTCTTTTGAGGTTAATCCCATGAGCTGAAATCAAAGATATTACATCTCACTTAATCCAATTAAAATTATAAAAAAATTAAAGTTTAATTATACCTGCATTAATTTTATGACGTTTTCACACCTCATGTTCATTGATGAACTTTTGTTAAAAGGTAATGAAAAAGGTATTAATTTGTTTTAGTTCTTGAAAAAGGTCACTCAGTAAGCGAAAATTCGATTTTACCATATAAGGAAAAAGGATAAAAATATCAAAATATTTGAGAAGCGGTATTCTTCGTTTTCTTAATAATACTTATATGGCTCGTTTATCGCTGTAGTATAACATTGAAACTCGTAAATAAAGAAAAACAAGTTCTAGAAGCTTTCAGAAAATTCTAGAAAACTACTGTTAGTCATAGCACTACTGTACTTATATAATTATATACGATTTTACAAATTTTATGTTGGGTGTGATATTTAAAAACAAAAGCTAAACTGAACTGAATCATTCATTAGTTTTTAAAAAGTTCATCGAATTATCAGACAGGAAATCAATTATTTTATAAAAAGCCTAAAAATCATAACATTAATACACACAGAGAGACACACAGACACACACAGACACACATACAAACACAGAGAAATACACACACACACACGCAGAAAAGCACACACACAATCACACAAACACACACACGAACACACACACAGACAAGCAAACACACAGAGAAACACACACACAGAAGCACACAGAGAAACACTCACACAAACATACAGAGAGAGAGAGAGAGAGAGAGAGAGAGAGAGAGAGAGAGAGAGAAACACACACAGAGACAAACACACACAGACAAACACACACACGCAAACACACTCACAGAGAAACACTCAAACAGACAAACACACACATAGAAACATAGACGCACACATACAAACACACAGAGAAACACACACAGAGAAACACACACATAGAAACACACTTACAAACACACACACAGAGAAACACACACAGAAACACACATACACAGAATAACACACACTCACAGAAACACACACACACAAAGACACTAACACACAAACACACACACACAAACACTCACACAGACAAACGCACACACACAAAGAAAAGCAAACACACACACAAACAAACGCACACACACACAGAAACATGCACACACAGACACACAGAGACACAAAAACACATACAGACAAACACACACAAACACTGACAAAGGCATACACATGTATATTTTAACCTGGAAACCGGGATAAAGACTTCATTGTTAAATGGACCACTTATTTTTAAATGGACCACTTATTTTTTAAATGGACCGTTTATTTTTTTAAATGGACCACTTATTATTCTTACTATTATCATAAATCCTGTTTAAATGATGAATAAGTTTTGAATTGCGGTGAGGATTGAACTCGAAATGACTGACGATGTCAGCTACACTAACCACGTCCCCAGTCTATGGCGTCATTTTTATTAAGAAACTGTAATTGCAAATTTATGGCATTTATAATAATGATACGCCAACATAAAAATGAAAAAGATCCCCCGTTAAAAATGTAACGAAAGTAGAATAAAAATTACAATTAAGATACTATTAAGGATAAGATTAAATAAGGAGAGAAATGAAAAAATAATTTCATCACGATTAAACGAGAAAGACGTTACTGACTCAGCCATTTCAATTGAGAAAATATGGCTATATGCAGCAGATAAAGAAAAATCAATAAAAAAAATGGAAAAGGGAAAAGAGAAAAGAGGTAGGTGATCTTAAGATGTCTGTCCTGGGAGGGAGGATAAAAATATTGGTAAGAGACAAAGACGGAAAGTAAATATTCAATTAATAAGCTTTTATTTGTTTTGTTTTTTTTCTTTCTGAGAATCCTGCTGCTCAACTCGAAGCGAAGTTTGTCTTAACGAAACAAGTATCTTCTCAAAATGCACCAGACAGGAGGTTTAATTTTGCCGAGAAATAGTATAAGGCCTGAAATATAAAACCTTTTGAATATGGCTTTCTTCATTCACTTCTCATTGTGTACAGAACAACAAATAATACGATACTCGAGTCAATAAAGACCTTGCGCCAATCTTAATACGGTAAAAAGAAAAAGAAAAAGAAAAGAAAAAAAAAAGGTCTGTAAATGAATATAAGACAAAGTTGGAAAATATAATCATTCTTATCCATGTTCTTGTGACGTCCATCCACATAAATTGCCTGATTTTATCATTTCTTTCATGAAGATATTTATATGCCTCCAGGCTTCCATAGACATCGCTGGAAATTTATATGTAATATTGAAAATGAGCAGTTTGTCCCAGAGCTTGGAACGCAAAATCGGCAAGCCGAGTTCGATTTTCGGTCAAATTGATTGCATTTACTTTCACATAAATAATCTTTTGCTCCACTGCCTTCAGGTAAGTGTTAAACAGTAGAAAAGAACGAAAAGAACGTCAGTCAGTTATGTACCATGTGTGATACATGCTTAGGCGATCATGTATCTTTCGATACATGACTGACGAGGCAGATTTTTTTTTACCGCAGTAGGTTGCCATTTCTTTCTGCGGTAGACCAGTTGCCATCCCAGGCTATAGAATCCAGTCTGTCCAGCTATTTACCCACAGCTTGGCGAGGAGGAGAAGAAGAGGATTCATACCTTTCGTAAGTGAATGTAATTAATTCGAGTGGAATTCGAACTCGGCTCTCCGATTCCTCAATCCGAGCCACTATCCATTACTTCACTGTGTCTCTTCGAATAGAGAGGCAACGCTAATAAAATAAAATAAAATAAAATAAAAAAAACAAAAACAAAAAAAAACAAAGCTAAACAAAACAGTCACCACCTGAAGCTGTATTAAGATGTTTAGGCATACACTGGAGATACCTTGCCTATAAAATAAAATAAAACAGGATATGTTAAAAAATAATAATAAAAAACTAAAAAAAAAAAAAAAAATCTATGGATAATCCCACGGGAGAGCAATTATCCAGAATTCTGTTTACTGCAATAGACGCATTGACTCCACGGAAATTCATGATGGCGAACAAGATGATTCTGGAGAAAGAATATAAAACCTTATATTTCGAGCTTTAAACTTAATCAAATGGGCTTCTCGGCTTAGGGTAATGGTTAAATAATTAGTCCAGTTTACAATGAATAGTGAATAAACTTATGACATGCTGACCAATATTGAGAGACTCAGCGTAGTTATTGGGTATTTTAGTGAGTCTGCAGCCATTCTCAACCTTTCCCCCATCATTGACCCCCCTCGGCTTTATGTATTTCTCCATTTACCCCCTACTCCCATACAAAAAATTCATAGGCATCATAAAGCATTGATGTACAATTTCGTGACTAAATGAATGAATGATATTTTCATTCAAAATACTAAGGGTTTTTTTTAGTCAAAATACTGTGACTAAAAAAAAAAATGATAAGCGACACTCAAAATACTGATTTCTTATTTAGTACTAAATTTAATTGAATTATTTTTTAAATTATCAGGTACTTCAATTATTTACCCCCGACTATATAATTTTTTACCCACCTAAGGGTAAATTTACCCCTGGTTGAGAACCTCTGGAGGCTATAAAGTTTCTTATCATAAAGATCACTTCGTATAGGCACACCTGTATTTGTGACTAGCCCAACTAATCTAGTTTAACACACACACACACACACACACACACACACACACACACACACACACACACACACACACATTAGGTTTATATTTCTGTTTTTTGTAATTCATGTGGATAATTGGTGTTGGAAAAAGAGAAGGCCTGAGTTAAAGGAAGCCGACGGTTATCACCCATGACGCGGGGAGAGGGGGTTTGGCACAGCCTAAATCATAATGTGGCCTCAGGGTTGCCCACCGGAGATGACTGCAGGGACACCTATCCATGCGCGACATGGCACTACACTCTGGTGACCCCTCCGACCCTTCCAATTACCGTCCTATCAGTCTCCTACCCCTCTTCGGCAAAGTCTTCGAGGCCATTATCAACACCGAAGTGATTAATCATCTGATATCCCATGATCTGCTCTCAGACAAGCAGTATGGTTTCCGCTTTGCCCGATCTACGGCCGATGTGCTTACGGCCATCACTGAATTTGTCTACCAAGCTATTCATAATAACGGTGAAGCTCGTGCCGTGGCCCTAGACATCTCCAAAGCGGTTGATAGAGTTTGGCATGCCGGCCTTCTTCGCAAGCTCCAGGGTTATGGTATCACAGGTCGATTGTTTGACCTAATACAATCATTCCTGTCAAACCGGGAATTGAAGTTCCATCTTAATGGATTCATCTCCAGCTCCTATCCCACTATCGCAGGTGTTCCTCAAGGCTCTATCCTAGGCCCTACTCTGTTCCTAAACGACCTTCATGACGCCATAGACTCCCAAGTCGGCATTTATGCTGACGACACCACAATTTACTACTGCCTCAAACACAAATCTAGTGATGCTGACAAAGTTAACCTGGCAGTTCAAATTGAAAAGGACCTCCAATCGGTTGTGAACTGGGGCAAGAAATGGATGGTTAACTTTAACACCTCTAAAACAAAACTGCTCTCTATTAACCACCACAAGGATCCATCCCTACATCCCATTAGAATGTCTGAAGACCAACTTCTCGAGAGCTCCTCTCTGCGGCTGCTCGGTCTCACGCTGTCCGCTGATCTGAGATGGAACAAATACATCGAGTCAGTTGCATCATCCACCGCAAGGAAAGTTGGCTTCCTGTGCCGAGCCAGGAAATTTTTTTCCCCGGAATCGATCCTCCAAGTCCATTCGCCCTTGCATGGAGTATTGCTGCCATATATGGTCTTGAGCCCCTGCTGTTTGCCGCAGGGTTCTTGATAAGATCCAGAGACGGATATGCAATGTGATTGGCCCTGATCTGTCATCTCGTCTGCAGTCGCTCTCTCACAGACACGATGTTGCCTCGTTCTGTCTTTTTTACAAATACTTTCACGGTAATTGCTCCGAGGAGCTGCTTTCGCTTGTCCCTAGGCCTCATGAATTTAAACGACCTACGAGACTGGCATCCCGTTCCCACCCCTTCACCGTTGAAACTGTTAGATGTAGACGTCTCTTCTACTCTAATAGCTTCATGTCTCGCACATCTCGCCTGTGGAACTCCCTTCCCTGTTACTGTTTCCCTGACAAATACAATCTCCAACGGTTTAAGTGTAGCGTCAATCGACATCTCCAGTTGCCTTGATCTATCCACTTCCCTTCTCCACATCCTTTCACCTTTCATTCCCATTTGCTCTCGCTCCAAATCTTCTGTAACCCCCTTGCCTTGATCGATCCACTATCTTTCTCCACATCCTCTCCTTTACCACTCCTATCTGCTCTTCCTCCAAACCTTCTATAACCCCTTGCGTGATAGTGGCCTCCAGCCTTGCTTGGGGTGATACGCTTAAAAAAAAAAAAATATATATATATATATATATATATATATTATTTTTGTTATTAGAGATTATAATAAAAATATGTAAAAATCTCATAATAATGATAATAAAATAAAAAGATAGTTTGCATTGAACACTTTTTTAAAGGTAAATACTACGAACATCTGTTCTTTCTCTCAATTGTATATATATATATTTTCTCTCAATTGTATATATATATATATGTATATATATATATATATATATATATATATATATATATATATATATATTACATGAATCATTAATGATATAAATGGCGAGAATATATCTTCGCTAACAAATTTAATAAATGACATTAACCCCAAACCTGTAGATGAATGTTATGATCCCTGTTTATAAATTCCAGTTGCATAAGGTCTTTTTTTAATTTTTTTACAAGCTTTCATCTGTGCATACAGACATCATCAGGTATGAAAATATATAATCTTAAAATTTAAAAATTCAACCTCAGCATTGATACCGCACACTCCAAAATTTCTTACAATTAACAATAACACATTTCTAAAAACATCTTTCGGATTACATCTATTCTTTCGTTGTCCTGTTATTACCTGGATGTAAAAAACAAATATATTTTCATACCTGATGATGTCTATATGCTCAGATGAAAGCTTGTAAAAAAATTAAAAAAAATTAAAATTTAAAAATCCAACCTCTGCGTTGCGACCGCACGCTCCAAAATTTCTTACAATTAACAATAACACAATTTTAAAAACATATTTCGGACTTCATCGCGCACTGAAGTACATATAAAAATAAATGAGATAGAAACAAAGTTCATGAAATAAGCTTTTATTTGGTATGCATTATGTTTTTATGGAGATATTGAATGAAATAACACGGCAAGTTGAATATATGCATTTTTTAGAGTTTAGTTAAGAAATTAATCGGCTGAGTGTTGGGATACGTAATATTACTGCACACTACCGCGGTTTCAACGGCTAGGTCACTTCAGGTGGTTGGGTAACAATTCGTTACCCAGCCACCTGAAGATTTATTACCCAGTCACCTGAAAAGACCACTGTGCGGTCATATCCGGCGTTTTCGCCTCTTTTTATTGTGTGCGTGTGTACGTGTATATATATATATATATATATATATATATATATATATATATATATATATATATATATATATGAATATATTATAGGAATTAAGATTACTTGAAAATAAAATATAAATATATTCTTACTTTGTCCTGCCTCTCACACTTGTTTCCCACTCCCACACATACACACCCACTAAAATTTTGCTTTTTATACCCGGAGTTATATTTTCCAATTTCTTTTTGAATTTGTAGGTCTAACGAATTGGATCGTGATTACAATTCCAATGTAATAAATTATAAACATCGAATATTAGTGTTTGGGCCATTTATATTATATTCTTGCTCTGTCTTGTACATTGAGCTCTACCTGGATTCTATCCTTTTGGAATATATATATATATATATATATATATATATATATATATATATATATATATAGATAGATAGATAGATAAAAAGAAAGAACAGTAAGATATATAATCCGGTGTTCTTATAGATATTTTTATTTTTACACAACAGTGCTCAATGTAAATTTACAGAGCATTAATATTATAAATTAACTGATTTAAAATATGTTTTATTTCGCTACACAGTAATAACCATGTTTCAAAAATGGAAGCTAAAACTTTCGAATTTAATTTTGTAATTAAATTAAAAACATTAGTTCCATTTCATCCTCAAGCGAATTTTCGTGGCAGTTCGGTTGCTGAGAGTAGGTGTTGATGATTGAATTCTCTGCAAATAGAAAAGAGACACAGGCCGTTGGGTTTCATTCATTGAAGTCTCCGATTAGAATCAGTTTATCCCTATGTTGCACGTGAGATATAACATTATGTCGGTGGTTGTAGAAGTCATCTTTCTCTGGCGCACTGCTGTTCATCGTGGGCGCGTAAGCAACGGATAAGCGTGACCCTTACGTTGTGATCCAGGCCAAGTGTCAGCGTCATTATACGATCTGACTGGCGGAATTCATCGCGCTCTTACTAGACCAGAAAAATATATAAGCTCCTTCCGCTTCCTCAAGTTGCGACGAGACAGCAAGACTGGTTTCATTCCAAGAGGCAAGCGTCAATGTCTTACATTTTTTCGTGTTGGGACTACAATACTAGTTAAACAAACAGTTGCAGTTGGCTACCAAGTTGTGATTGTGAGGAAGCAATATTTAGGTCCCCTTTTCTTGCCCCTTTTCTTGCCCCCTCACCGGATTGGGGAAAGTAGTGCTGTATCTAAATAGATTTGCTTTGTCGCCACTGGAGGACACGAACAGTACAATTTCTCACGGGTTTGTGCAAGAACGGCCATCACCCAGTATAAAAATGGACATTGAAGTCTTACCCAATGCTAACAATCTGTTTCAAGCTTAAACGCAATTGTTAGGGCTCGACGTTTTTTCTACAGTAGACAAGAAATGTATGAATATCTATCTATCTATCTATCTATCTATCTATCTATCTATCTATCTATCTATCTCAGTCCACTTCATATCTATCTATCTATCTATCTATCTATCTATCTATCTATCTATCTATGCCAGTCTTTTTATATCTATCTATCTATCTATCTATCTATCTATCTATCTATCTATCTATCTATCTATCTCAGTCCACTTCATATCTATCTATCTATCTATCTATCTATCTATCTATCTATCTATCTATCTATCTCAGTCCACTTTATATCTATCTATCTATCTATCTATCTATCGATCTATCGATCTATCTATCTATCTATCTATCTATCTATCTATCTATCTATCTCAGTCCACTTCATATCTATCTATCTATCTATCTATCTATCTATCTATCTATCTATCTATCTATGCCAGTCTTTTAATATATATCTTAGTTCATATCTATCTATCTATCTATCTATCTATCTATCTATCTATCTATCTATCTATCTATCTCAGTCTACTTCATATCTATCTATCTATCTATCTATCTATCTATCTATCTATCTATCTATGCCAGTCTTTTTATATATATCTTAGTTCATATCTATCTATCTATCTATCTATCTATCTATCTATCTATCTCAACCCACTTCATATCTATCTATCTATCTATCTATTTGTTGTGACCAAGTAATTGGTTACGGAATAACAAAACAAGAGGTTGCAGATAAATAGTGTATTGAACAGTAATTACAACAGAAGTGTGTTACACGATTTGTGAGTGTGTGTCGGTTGACCAGCGTTCAGTCTATATCACTGTTCCACTGAGGCTTACATTTCATACTACTTCATAGTAAATGGAAGAGTCCACAATAGACTCATTACAGGGAGCACACCACAACACTATCTATCATTAATACAGCTAAAACGTTTGTCACTTAACTGAATAATATTACTTTCAGTATCCCGACTCTAGTGTTTCGTAGACGGATCGGTCCGTCCACTCGTCAGTGGGTATCAGTAACAGACGGCTAATAATTTTCTTTTTGATATGCATTTATCATGGGTGCAAGTATTTTTTCATAGTGTATGTGTGCGTGCCTGCTTTCAAGTACGGGCACCCATGCGCTCGGCTGGGCGGATGTGCGTACGTTAGAATGTCGTGATTATTTGTCGATTTCGTCATTTTTCCCCTGTTTACATTCACTCCGTAAATAAGAATCGCAAGACTTTATTCCACAATAAGAAAAAAGATTGTCTGCTAGTTGACTCGTAGTTGACTTTATTTATTTTTGGCAGCAATTCTCTTATATAAAATGCATCCAGAATTTTAAGTTTTAGCTTATTATCTTGATGAAGCACTTATGTATTTTCGACTAATATCTGTCTAAACTGTGAATGGGGACATGAGTGTTCCTTGAAAAGTTGAACTTTGATTCATTCTTAAATATTTGTACCAGCAAAGAATTATATAAAAAAATTATAAATTTAAAATACTAAAATTAAAAAAATCTTTTAAAAAAATCGCATGTTACCTACCTTGCATAGCGATGAAAAATAATTTTAATTTACTGTGTTAACACATAACACATCCATAGATATGTAACCCGTGAATATGGTCTCGGACGTGCTTGAAAGTACTTGGTGAAAATAAAAATTATTTGAAAGAAGATTTTGGAATTTTTCTTAATAAAATTTCCTACAGTCACCAAGAAATGAATTCGTGGACTTGAAAGGATTTAAACTAAAATAAACAGACATAATTCGTCTAAATTATTGAACCAAATACCCCCCTATATATATATATATATATATATATATATATATATATATATATATATATATATATATATATATTTAAGTAATACATCGAATCTGAAACCTCAACAGAATGCAGAAAGCCCTGGACGGCCGTTTCGTTCTATATTTGGGACTCACAGCAGTGCGAATCCACTACCGAGAATTGAAACCCTGACAATTAGGTTGTCAAGCAAACATCATACCAACTATTCCATAAAGGGTATTAAAAGTTTCAAATTAACTAACGATCCTCCGTAAGGGGTAAACGCTGTTACATAAGCTGGAATGACCAAACAAAATACAAGTGTACGAGAATTCAAAAAACCTGACAACGAAGTAAGGTTATAATAGCTATTAAAAGCTTTAAAGTTGGGGTTATACTAAAATAGAATTTATTCTAACCAATAAGTATTAAATTATATGATAAAATTTGAAATTAATATTAAAAGTAAAAAATTACCAATTTTTAAAATGTAAATTTAATCTGTATTAAGTTTAAAATTATAAAATTACTGAGAATAAATACATATGTTATTCAATTTATTTTTTCATTAAAATTACGTTAGAATAGACGCTAATATCTACTGGTCTTCCTGACAAACTGGATACATTTTAATTCCAAGTGTGTGAATGGGGTGGTAACCTCTCGCGTAAAGCAATCCAAACACACTCAGATTATAATGCATAAGCACCCAGACATATTTAGATATATACACACACAAAAAGGTGACGAGACAGGAAACATCTCCACGGGCCTTTATAAAAAAAAACATAAATACACACATACATACACAATTAAATGTGTATGCATTTTCTATACACATAGACACCGATAAATACATGTACACACATCCACATACATTGACCTAGACAGTCTGATAAAACTAGCAAGAATATTCAAGACTGAAAGTGTTATTAAACGAATGCTAACCACTTATTAAAATATAACTTATACGGGCAAATATACATAGATAAAAATGGTCTAATAAAACAGAGAAACAAAAATAGGGAAAGAAAGGACATTAAAACAGATATATACGTATAAAAATAACATCATCTAATATATAAAAAACGAAAGTTCCAAACACACAAATATATATAAAAAAAATATATATTTTTATCATATAAGTCGATATACGCCTTATTATACATTATATGAAAGAAAATAAGAACTACCTACAGATATAAGTCTACAGTCACACATATATACATATATACACATACACACAAATATATGTCTAAATATACCCACATATATACGCATACACATATGTATATATACACACATACAGAAGCAAGTATAAACATATCAACCCACACAGCGACGTAAAAAATAAACAAACCAAATATAAATATATATACATACATTCGCATATATACAAATACACATATACATACATGTACACATACACATACATATACATACATAAATATACATACATAAACATATGCATGTATACATATACGTATATAAACTAAACACACAAACATACATATATACCAACACATATACAAACACAAGTATATACATAAAAAACATACAAACGTAAATTCAA
>OZ038514.1:74721958-74859458 GCA_964036315.1 Acanthosepion esculentum
TAAGCTATCATCTCTATACAATCCTACACTATCCGAATCTAGACAATCGAAGGCACTTAAATTGTACAAAAGAAATAATCCAACCAGGTCAGAAGCTCTCGCAGAATCCAAAGAACCCATAGAAATGTCAAAAATATCGTTGCAAGAATTTTTGGTCCACTGTTCATCCTTGTAGATCAGAAGAGAATTTCAGCATTTCATGATAATATCCACTTCACTCTCAGAAATATTGGAATATTCCCGAGCGAAATCCAAGGTCAAAGTGAATAGATTCTTCGATATAGAGGGATAATAGTCGATAATATCGAACTGTATGAAAGTACAGTTGTTCTTATATCGGATTTTAGTAAACCAGTTGATAACATAAGATGTATTAATCCACTGTTATATCTGCTCTACACTGTATTGAGCACTCTTTTACGAATAGTAATTGTTGGTTATTGGAATTTATTCCGTATACACCAATTCTATACTTGGATATATATATATATATATATATATATATATATATATATATATATATATATATGTATATATATATATATATATATATATATATATAAACGTTAAATCATTTAGTTTATATCAGTCTTTTCATAGCACTTATATCTATCTATAATTACATTCTGAATTTCCGTGATAAGTAGTTATCATTACATACACTATTTATATGCAGGGCGATTGTCCTCATTTTTGTTGTTCTTATCATAACTTTCTGGTCATTTTCATCCCACCTGAAGACTTCATCAGGTGTATGTCAATACAGGTTGCATAGAGGGAATTTCGAAATGAACCCTTTATTTAGTCAACGTGGTTAGACTGTTCTCATTCCACTTCCCATGTCTAAGGATATCTCGTCTACTTCTTATTTTTAGTCCTGCTCAGTAATTGCTCGCCCTGTTTCCACTCTTGTCCAAGTAGACACTGCCCGACCCAGGGATTGAACTCACAATTACTATGTCACCAATTCCGAAATGAACCCTTTATTTAATCTACGTGGTTAGACTGTTCTCATTCCACTGCCCATGTCTAGGGATATCTCGTCTAGTTCCTATTTTTAGTCCTGATCAGTTATTGCTCGCCCTGTTTCCACTCTTGTCCAAGTACACACTGCCCGACCCAGGGATTGAACTCACAATTACTATGTCACCAATTCCGAAATGAACCCTTTATGTAATCTACGTGGTTAGACTGTTCTCATTCCGCTTCCCATGTCTAGGGATATATCGTCTAGTTCCTATTTTTAGTCCTGATCAGTAATTGCTCGCCCTGTTTCCACTCTTGTCCAAGTACACACTGCCCGACCCAGGGATTGAAGTGACAATTACTATGTCACCAATTCCGAAATGAACCCTTTATTTAATCTACGTGGTTAGACTGTTCTCATTCCGCTTCCCATGTCTAGGGATATCTCGTCTAGTTCCTATTTTTAGTCCTGATCAGTAATTGCTCGCCCTGTTTCCACTCTTGTCCAAGTACACACTGCCCGACCCAGGGATTGAAGTGACAATTACTATGTCACCAATTCCGAAATGAACCCTTTATTTAATCTACGTGGTTAGACTGTTCTCATTCCGCTTCCAATGTCTAGGGATATCTCGTCTAGTTCCTATTTTTAGTCCTGATCAGTAATTGCTCGCCCTGTTTCCACTCTTGTCCAAGTACACACTGCCCGATCCAGGGATTGAAGTGACAATTACTATGTCACCAATTCCGAAATGAACCTTTTATTTAATCTACGTGGTTAGACTGTTCTCATTCCGCTTCCCATGTCTAGGGATATCTCGTCTAGTTCCTATTTTTAGTCCTGCTCAGTAATTGCTCGCCCTGTTTCCACTCTTGTCCAAGTACACACTGCCCGACCCAGGGATTGAACTCACAATTACTATGTCACCAATTCCGAAATGAACCCTTTATTTAATCTACGTGGTTAGACTGTTCTCATTCCGCTTCCCATGTCTAGGGATATCTCGTCTAGTTCCTATTTTTAGTCCTGATCAGTTATTGCTCGCCCTGTTTCCACTCTTGTCCAAGTACACACTGCCCGACCCAGGGATTGAACTCACAATTACTATGTCACCAATTCCGAAATGAACCCTTTATTTAATCTACGCGGGAGACAGATCTCGTTCTCCTGCACATGTCTAGGGATATCTCGTCTAGTTCCTATTTTTAGTCCTGATCAGTAATTGCTCGCCCTGTTTCCACTCTTGTCCAAGTACACACTGCCCGACCCAGGGATTGAAGTGACAATTACTATGTCACCAATTCTGAAATAAACCCTTTATTTAATCTACGTGGTTAGACTGTTCTCATTCTGCTTCCCATGTCTAGGGATATCTCGTCTAGTTCCTATTTTTAGTCCTGATCAGTTATTGCTCGCCCTGTTTCCACTCTTGTCCAAGTACACACTGCCCGACCCAGGGATTGAAGTGACAATTACTATGTCACCAATTCCGAAATGAACCCTTTATTTAATCTACGCGGGAGACAGATCTCGTTCTCCTGCACATGTCTAGGGATATCTCGTCTAGTTCTTATTTTTAGTCCTACTCAGTGCAATACTCACAATAAATATCTCACCAAATTCTATCTATCTATCTATCTATCTATCTATCTATCTATCTATCTATCTATCTATAAATAAATGACAATAGGAAAACAGCAATTACTGTTTTCCTATTGTCATTTATTTATAAATATTGTCTTCTCTAAAAGTTAACTTTGAGAAATCTATCTATCTATCTATCTATCTATCTATCTATCTATCTATCTGTTCATATCTATCTATCTATCTGTTCATATCTATCTATCTATCTATCTGTTCATATCTATCTATCTATCTATCTATCTATCTATCTATCTATCTATCTATCTATCTGTCAGAACAGCAGAAACGTTGTGACAACAACAACGATGAGGCCAAAAGTTCGCACCATAATTTCTCATCCTAGAAATTCAAACAGAAAAGATTGATTGTATTTGTCAGATTTATAAAATGCCGGAGGCTACAGAGAGACATGATCGCCTACGTCTTAACTTGACACAAGAAGTGAGAGATTATTCTGTTGCCTGACGGAACTAAATTATTTAATAACTGTATTCAATGCAGTTATCTTCCTTTAGGTAAGCTCAATTCCCAAGTGTCATGTGATGGCCGGTGAGTGACATCAGTTTTTGGCGTGACGAACTCCAGTTGCCATGTAGAATGTCAGGACGATAGACGTCATCAGAAGTCTACACCGTTGAAGAGTTGGGTGGGATACGTACAACATGTCTCTACGCAGGAACATCGAAGACACCACTGGAATGGTCATTTTTCCCAGCCGGGAATATTAAAAGTAAGACACTTTCGATTTTCGCCCGTTCATACTGTCTGTTTTATTCATAAGTGATACAATATTTCTTTGTTGGACAAATACCCCCCCCCCCACACACACATGCACATATATGCGTATGTTAAATATATACATATACGCACATATACTTGCGCATGCGTATAAAAATATTTTCTTCTTCGAGTGTTATAAATATAGTGCTCACTGTTATGCAACAGAGCTATATACCACGACGGAACTTTATTAAATGAAAAATTGTTTTAATATTCTTTAACCGCTATGCCTACAAAAAAACAGTATAAAAAAGGACAGTTTTTCCCTTGATACCGCTGTTATTTTAACTACCTTCACTCCTCGTCAAGTTTTATCTTTTTAAAAGTGAATTTATAACTATTTTGTTCTTGAGAATTCACAACGAAAATAATAATGTGTATTTATTAGATTGCATATTGGAATTGTTGGCAAAACATTGGCTAATTGCCAGTTGATTCAAACTTTATAATATGGTGAATTGAGACCAAGAAATTAATTTACCCGAAGCTAAGGAACCCCCATGTTTTGCCTACCTGGTTGGCAACCTCTTTACACTGATTATTATGGTGGATGTAGTAAGAAAGGTAAGTAAGAATGTGTTGTTTTAGTGTAAAGAATATTGTGGTATGTTTGGGTCAGTGTTTGTGGCTAGATAAGTTTAAATTTTAGATTGTTTTAAAAAGCGATGATTATAATTGTAATAAAACCTATATATATAAAACATATGAAAGTGAATTTATAACTATTCATTGCTCTTGAAAATTGACAACGAAAATAATAATGTGTATTTATTAGATTGTATATTGGAATTGTTGGCAAAACATTGGCTAATTTCCAATTGATTCAACCTTTATAATGTAGTTAATTGGGACCAAGAAAATAATTTACCCGAGGCTAAGAGACACACCCATGTCTTGCCTGTCTGGTTGGTGACATCATTTGAAATTTAGTCAAAGCGTTTGTGTAATTCTTGATCTTTTAAAACTATCACTATTTTGCATGTAAGCAAAAACCTAATAAAATGTTAGCCACACAGACAAGTGACAGAAGGACTCCAAGACCAGGACCAGGTTCTTTGTGATTATCTATCTCGTATAAAATGGTATATAATAAGCATTTCCTTATAGTTCGTTGAGATATTTTAATAATTTAATGAATGTTTATAAATTTATGAATAAAAAATTGTTTTAATATTCATTTCTTTATGAATTGGTTCAGGAATATAAGTAAAAGCGAAAATGCATATTTTTACAGTTCAATATCTGCGACATTTACCCGCCCATCACAGAAGAACTACTGATGGCCGCTATTAAGTTAGCAAAGAACTACTGCACGATATCCAACCATGAAGTAAATATCATGAGAAAGGCACAGAAACCGATTTTATATTAGACGGATCTCTATGGACTCAGAAAGATAAACAAGAGTTTTGCGTTTCCTTGGAAGCACATGATTCCTCAGAAGAATGTGAACTAGTAGGGATATTGTTACTATGGAGACTCAGATTTATCTTTGATATATATATATATATATATATATATATGGTGAAGGCTTTGTGCAGGGCCATCCACTTTTTGGAGGGACGAATACAGGGACCTGGTGCAGCGAACGACCCTCCGCAGGTTTTGAATTGTCCTTCTCCTAAACCAGTTGCCATCCAAGGCTATAGAACCCGGTCTGTCCTGCTATTTACCCATAGTTGGAGAGAGAAGAAGAGGATTCATACCTTTCCCAAGGGTATTAGCACGTAAGTGAATGTAATGGATTCGACTGGAATTCGAACTCGGCGCTCCGATTCCTCAATCCAAGCCGTTATCCATTACTCCATCGTGCCTCCTCTCTCTCTATATAAAAAACAATGGTATATACAGAGACAATGGGATAATCCTCTTTCGTAAACTGAGTTCAAGACAAGCAGACAAGAAGAGAAAAGACCTAACCAAATTCTTTAAGGACCATAAACTGAAAATTACAAACACCAAGTTGATCAATTTCCTGGACGTTATATTTGACCCGAGTAAAGGCATATACAAACAACACACTAAGGATTTAAACAACAACGGGTATGTAAATAAAAGATCCAACCTCCATAAAAGATCCTCGACAATTTGTACAAATCGGTACAATATAGATTATCGGTCAACTCCAGCAACAAGGAAATATTTGATGATAATAAATCTCCGATATAACAAAACACTAGAAGACAGCAACCCTAATGTGAAACTGGAGTATATTATAAGAAATAACAACAAAAGATAAAAATAAGCTAAAACAATGCAAACATAACATATGGTTCAACCCGCCATATGACAGTAATGTCAAAACCAATGTAGGTAGAATTTTCCTGAATTTAATTCACAGTTTGCTCATTCTCCAACACTAAAAAAAAGATTTTCAACAAAAATAACATTAAGGTAAGCTATAGCTGTACAAAACAAATATAGATAATTATATAACCCAACATAACTATAATGATTCTGCAGAAGCATGTGAACTTGTAGGGATATTGTTACTATGGAGATTCAGATTTATCTCTGATATATATATATATAAAAAACAAGGGTATATACGTCTCCTATATAAACTGAAAACCAAGACAAGCAAACCGGATGAGAAAGGACCTAACTAAATTCTTTAAGGACCACAAACTAAACATTACTAGATCAACTTCCTAGACGTTACATTTGACCTAAGTAAGGTCATGTATAAATCATACACTAACGATTTGCATGACAATAGGCACATTAACAGAAGATCCAACCACCATAAAAGGATACTCGACAATTTGCACAAATCAGTACAATAAAACTTGTTTATTTAATTATTGTTGCCTAAAATATTATAATTATCTAATAATAATTTATATAATTGAAATTCATCAGCAAGACTTTTGCATTTCAATGGGAGCACATTGCTCTGCGGGAGCATTTGAACTTATATCTCTGATATAATAAAACAACGGTATATATAGAGACGATGGCATAATTCTCCTTCGTAAACGGAGATCTAGACAAGCAGACCGGACAATAAAGAACCTTATCAAATTCTTTAAAGACCATAAATAAAATATTATTACCAATATCACCAAGTGATTAATTTTCTAGAAGATACATTTAACCTGAGTAAGGGTCTGTACAAAGTACACACTAAGGATTTACACAACCACAATTACGTCGACAGGAAATCCAACCACCATAAAAGTATACTCGACAATTTGCACAAATCTGTACAATATAGGTTATCAACCAACTCCAGTAACAAAGAAATATTCGACGATAAAGAAATAGATATAATAAAGCACTTGAACGCTGTAACCATAATATGAAATTGGAATATGTCGCAAGAACTGAGAACAAAGATAAAAATAAGCTAAAACAACGCAAATGTAACATAAAATAGTTTAACCCACCATAACACTGTAATGTCAAACTAATGTCGGTAGAATTTTCCTGAATTTAATTCACAAACACTTTGCTCATTCTCCAACACTAAAAAAAGATTTTCAACAAAAATAATATTAATATAAGCTATAGCTGTACAAAAACATAGATAATTATATATTCCAGTGTAACAATAATGTATTAAGCAGGCACACAAACAAAACACTAAAAAATAATCGTACTAAAAGTCAATGCAACTGCCGTAAAAAAGTAACCTGCCCATTAAATAGCAAGTGCATGACTGAAGACATAAACTACAAAGCTTGGATCAGTTCAGATGATGATGTTAGATATTACTTTGGATCCACTGAGAACATCTGGAAATCGCGTTTTTAACACCACAAAATGACACTGAGCAATATCAAATACAAATACTGCACAACACTTTCAAAGTATGTTTGGCGATTAAAACACAACCACCAGAACCCAACCATTCGCTGGGAGATTATCGCGAAAGCTAAGCCATAAATGGAAAAGGAGAAAAATGTAACTTGTGTTTGTTGGAGAAGCTTATTATATTAAAACACTTAAATAATCCTAACTTGCTGAACATGAGAACAGAAATGATATCTATATATGTCCATAAGACCAAGCGGCTGCTCAAACACATTGACCCTGTTTAAAAGAGATTACAAAATTGATTTTACGAAAATTAATAAAATATGCAACGACTATTAATATTCTTAGAAACCATCATAATAACATTGCTTATTGTTGTGGAGTTATTTCTTTAGTGGAAACTGTATTCGGACTAAATGCGTCCTAAATAGGTTAAACGTACAGAAACGTTAGGAACTTGTAATAAAGTGTTACGCAGAGTAATCGAGTTGTGGTCAAGTACTACTTTTATTTCCTCGACTACTACTTACTCCTACTTATAATAGATGGGAGCGTCTATTATCTATACAAGGTGTCTTTCCCTATAACACACCCTCCTAAAATTTTACTTCGTAGGAGTAAAAGTTTTCTTAATTTTTTATTTTATTTTATTTTATTTTTTTTTACAGAAAACAAAACAAAACAAAAAAAACTTTTTTAGCAACATCGTAGCGTATCTCCTACGTTTTGGATCCATTTTTAAAGGATCAGTTGCCTTTCTTTTTCTCTTGGATCGGCGTACCTCAGGTAACATCGTTGCTGGCGTTGGTAGATTAAACGTATCAAAAATCACCTCCATAGGTGTTTCTTCCACTGGACCGCTGTCAACCACGTCTGAAGAGCGTCGTCTGATCTGGTTAATGTGCCGTCTGCACGTGAATTTTTCACCTTTTTTCGAAGTACATCATGTTGCCAATCCGCTTTTCTATTTTCCACACTCCCAGAATGATTTATTCTGTTTATATACCTTAAAGTATACTCTTTCACCAGGATTGTATTTCTTTACTTGAATAAATTTTTCTGTACCTGGCTTTGTCTTTTTTGGTAATAATTTGTCGAAGACAGATCTTACCCGACGTACAAACATCACCTTGGCTGGCGATTGTGAGGCTGGTGTTGCGTTATTTGGGGTAAGTCTGTATACCTGTAGAAACTTCTGTAGGGTTTCATCTGCAGGTATTTCCCTAGCTTTCTTTAAAGCTCTTTTAAGGGTGTCCACACATTTTTCAGCTAACCCGTTTGATCTTGGGTGATATGGAGCTGTGATAACAGGTTCGACGTTGTATTCCTTGCAGAAATCTTTAAATTGTTTCGACGTAAATTGACTTCCGTTGTCTGTCACAATTGTGTCTACTACACCAAACCTTGCGAACAATTCCAGCGGGAAGTCTTTCGTACTTTGCGTCGTCGGTTTTCTTTGTATCTCAGGCCATTTTGAGAAACTATCCACTACTATGATGTAATGGTATCCATTCAGTGGACCTGCAAAATCCACATGCAACCTAGACCATGGTAGGTCTGTTTTTGGCCAGGGATTAAATTTTACTGGGGGTGCCTTTGCAGCCAAAGCACAGCCTTTACATTTTGCCACTGTATTCTCAATGTCCCTGTCCATATTCGGCCAATAAACAAAACTTCGCATTAGGCTCTTCATCCTAGTGCTGCCTGGATGACCAGTATGAAAATCCTTTAATATTTGTTTTTGGAGTGTGTATGGAATCACCACACGTTCTCTATATAACAATACTGTATCGCAAAGCGAAAACACATTTGTTGTGTACTGGTCCCTCTTGGATATTTTTTCTTTTACTTTCAAAATATACTCGTCCCTGGTGGCTTCTTCGTTTATTTTTTCTAGAGTTACTGGAAGTTCTCGAACTGCATTACACACAGTAAATTTCAGCCCTTCTTCTGACTTAAGTGAGGCAATTACCGTGTCTTCTAACGGTTCGCTCCTTTTAGGAATTAACCAGGACAGCCCATCAGCATAGCCAAAATTATTCGATGGTATGTACTCTATGCTGAAGTTATAATTTAGCAATATTGTAGCCCATCCTTGTAGTCGGTTTGCTGTATGCTTCGGCAAACCCTTTTTCGATCCAAAAATCGAAATTAGAGGCTTATGATCGGTTTGTAGCTTAAAATGTCGACCGTGGAGAAAACGGTGAAATTTCGCTACTGCAAATATTATTCCTAGCGCCTCTTTCTCTATCTGAGAGTAATTCTTCTCAGCCGGAAGTAGTGCTCTAGAAGCATGAGCAATTGGTTTTACTTGACCATCTGTCATTTTGTGTAAAATACACGCTCCTACTCCATATGCACTTGCGTCGCAAGCTACTATGATTTCTAAATACGGATTGTAATGGGTTAAAAATAATTCCGAGGTTAACACTTCCTTAATATTTCAAATGCTTTCTGGCATTCATTAGTCCACTTCCAGGGTTTTCCTTTCTTTAATAGTTCATTTAATGGTTCCCGCAGATCATACATTTTAGGTATGTATATTTGGTAATAATTAGCTAATCCCAAAAATCTTTGTAATGTGGTAATATCATTCGGAGCCGGCATGTCTTTTACAGCCACTGCTCGCTCTGGGTCTGGCCTTCTACCATTCTTATCGATGATCTGTCCCAGATATTTCACTTTCTCCATAAAAAACTCGCATTCACTTTCCTTGAGTTTAAATCCCAAATCCTGTATTCTGGAAACTACTGCATTTACATGTTTCACGTGTTCTGCTATACTTGTACTTCTCATGAGGATGTCGTCTAGATACGCTACTGCGAAATCCAAACCACCCAACATCGAATCCATTACTTGTTGGAAAATGGTGTGGGCGACCTTAATCCCAAAAGGTAGTCTGTTAAATTTATACAGACCCCGATGTGTGTTAATACACAAAAGTTTAGACGTTTCTTCTTCTACCGGTATTTGCAGATATGCATCGCTGAGGTCTATCTTCGAAAATATTGTGCCTCCATTAAGCTTCGCAAATATTTCTTCCGCTGTTGGTAGAGGATAATTATAGTCTTTGAGTGCCGCGTTTAACCCCGTCGAAAAATCCGCACAAACACGAATGTCTTTAGACTTTTTTTCATGTATACCGTCGGAGCTGCCCAATCACTATAGTCAACTTTTTTGAGTACACCAGATTTCTCTAATCTGTCCAATTCTTTATCAATCTGTTCCGTTGAGGCAAACGGCACATTCCTTTTCTTTTTGAATACCGCCTGAGCGTTTTCTTTTAAAAAGAATTCTGCCTCCATTTCCTACTGTTTTTTCTCCAGGGTTGGTGGGAACGACCAACCCTGGAGAAAAAACAGTAGGAAATGTTTCCTTAAGTTTCCTTATTAATTTTTGGGCTACGGGGTTTAAACTTTCTACCTTGTAACAGAAAGAATTTATCGGTAGATCCCATAATTGAAATTCTGTTATCCAATTCGTACCAAGTAAGTTCGTGGTATTTTCCATGACAAATAGTTTAACTTTTCGCGTTTTTTTATTTAACGTGACGTTTGTAACAAGTTTTCCAATAAATTGTATTTTTTCTCCCGTCACTGACTTCGCGATTTTCTTTGTCTTCATTAAAGTTGGTTTCCCAAAACTTCTTCCACGTATGCAAATTTATGATAGAGAGATCCGAACCAGTGTCAAGTTGCATTTTTATTTTTTTATTATTTATTTCGACGGTAACGAATTTTCTAGTTATTTCATCGTTTACCGCGTTGGACTTTAGTTTTCTTATTTTATTGCCTTTATTTTTTGAACGGCAATGTGTGCTTCTGTGCCCAACTCTTCCACAGTTGAAACATTTTTTATTCCTAAAATTGCAATATCTGTACCAGTGTAGTTCACCGCAAGCAAAACATGGCTTCGGGCGTTTTTGTTTGTTTTTCTCTGGTATTTTACTTTTTGCTTGATAATCTGCAATTTTATTATTCTTTTTGTTAGACTTACTTTCTTCTTTTTTAGCGAATTTTCCAGACATGCGAAACGCCAGACTGTTCTATCTTTTTTGCGTCTTTTTTTACGCTAACATATCTTGTGCAGTCTTCTGCCAAATTCTGTACCGTAATACTTGGATTGCTTTCCAATTTTGCCAGTACTAATTTTCTCAACTCTTCGTCTTTTTCCGCTACCAGCACTTGAACAAACACCAAGCACTTAAAATTGTCTGCGCTCAACTCGGCTAGCTTGAATTCTTCACAATGCTTATTCACATTGGCTGCGTACGTTATATAGTCATGTTCGTCATCTTTTATCAAATTCAAACATTTCCACCTCTTGTGGAACAAAGATATCTTTTGACTAAATAACTCACTTAATATATTTACCGCCTCGGTAAATGTCAACTCGTTAGTTTTTTTCGGTAAAATGTAGTTTATCAGTTTGTTATGCTCAGCAGTTCCTAATTTGCTTAAAAGAAGCCTAACCTTCTTTCCTTCAGACCACAAATGGCAGTCCTCGTTATACACGTCCGTATATTTTTTATAGTATTCTTCAAAAGTTATCCTTTCATCTGGACTGTACGTGAATATTTCAATTGAATTCCATATTGTATTCTCTGGGAAAGAATCATTTTGTAGACTTTTCTCTTTCCTGTTCTCAGTTATTTCCAGAATTTTGTTTTGAAACTCCCCATGCATTTGTTCCATTTTCTCTTGGAATTGCATTTGTCTATTGAATGTTTCCTCCTGTAACTGCTTCTGGAATGCTTTTTGTTGTTCTAATATTTTCGTTTGTTGTTCCAACTGGAACTTTAAAAAATCCTGGAATAGAATTTTGCATTCCTCCATTTTTTTTTTCAAAGTGTAAATCCAAGACTTCGTCGTCCATGTTATTTGTGGCGAACAAAATTTTTCTTCCTCCCTATGAGTGCGAATTTCGTCGTCAAAACCACTGTGGCGAACGAACTTTTTCTTCCTCCGTATGAGTGCAAATTCTCGCCGCCAAAAGTTATATATATTGGCGAAAGAAAATTTTTTTCTTCCTTCGTATGAGAGCGAATCTTCGTCGCCAAAAGTTGTATTGGCGAACGAATTTTTTCCCCTCCGTATGAGTACGAATCGTTGTCGGCAAAAGTTGTTGTGGAGTTATTTCTTTAGTGGAAACTGTATTCGGACTAAATGCGTCCTAAATAGGTTAAACGTGCAGAAACGTTAGGAACTTGTAATAAAGTGTTACGCAGAGTAATCGAGTTGTGGTCGCTGACTACTTCTCTTTCCTCGACTACTACTGACTCCTAATTATAATAGGTGGGAGAGTCTACTATCTAGACAAGGTGTCTTTCACTATAACACATATATCTATACACACATATAATTCCATATTATCGTACACGATTGATTAAAAACGTGTGTGTGTGTGGTATATATATATATATATATATATATATATATATATATATATATATATATATATATATATATATATAATTTCAACTATGTAAGTATAAGGCTTGATTCCAAAAGCATTAGAGATATTATCCTGTAATATTATTTTGTATTTATACCATGAATTCTGGTTTACTCAAATTGTTCTAACTGATATTTTATGCGAAAAAAGAGAGTTATCCCCCTTGATACCAAACCTGTTTACTTATTTCAAATTTAAATAATTATTCGTCTTTTGATCTTATGAATTTGAATGATATAATATGTGTATGTATTAAGCACTTCACCTCACCCCATGCAAGGCGGGAGTGCCACTAGCACGCAAGGGGTTACTGAGGATTGAGAACAAGAGTAAAGAGGCGTGTTTGAGGAAAGGATACAGAGAAGGACGGGGAACAAGATCAAGGTAGCAGAAGATGTCGATTGACATTACACTTGGATATTTGAAGATTATAGTTATGAGGGAAGCAAGTAAGAGGAAGGGAGTTCCACTGTCGGGAAGTGCGAGAGAAGAAGCTGTTTGAGTAGAAGAGACGCTTACATTTAACCGTTTTGACAGTGAAAGGATGGGACTGTGTAGCCAGCCTGGTAGCTCGCTTAAATTCATGCAGTCTGGGAACCAGCGAAAGTAGCCCGCCGGAACAGTTGCCGTGGAAATACTTGTAGAAGATACAGAGGGACGACACGGTACGTCTGTGGGGTAGCGTTTGTAGACTAGATGCCAGGCCAGGACCTATCACATTGCATATTCGTCTCTGGATTTTGTTGAGGAACTCGAGACTTACAGCGCGAGCATCAGACCATATATGGCAGCAGTATTCCATGCAAGGACGGATGGTTGAATTACAGATTTGAAGGATGGACTCAGACGAGAAAAGCTTTCTGGCCCGACACAGAGAACCGACTTTCCTTGCGGTAGATGAAACTATTGAGTCTATGTATTTCTTCCACCTCATATCAGCGGACAGCGTGAGACGAAGCAGGCGGAACGAGGCGCTTTCGTGGAGTTGGGCATCAGCCATTTTGATGGCAGGCAAGGAGGGTTCTCTGTGTTGGACAAATGAGAGCAGTTCCGTTTTGAAGGCATTGAAGTTTACAAGCCATTTCCTGCCCCCAGGCAACCACAGATCGGAGGTTCTTTTTCGAGACCGGCGGCCAGGTTAATTTTGTCAATGATACCAGATTTACTATTGATGCGGGAGTAAATAGTAGTGTCGTCCGCGTAGATGCATACTTGGGAACTGCTGACATCGTGAAGGTCGTTAACGAAGATCAGGAACAGTGTAGGACCCAAGAGAGAGAGAGCCTTAGAGAACACCAGCGTTCGTGATAAAGGAGTCGGGGGAGAAGCCATTTTAGGACGACTTCATTTCGCGGTTTGACAGGGATGATTGTATTAAGTCAAATAATCAGCCTGTAATACCATATCCCTGAAGCTTACGAAGAAGGCCAGCATGCTAAACCCGATCAAACGCTTTAGAGATTTCTAGAGCCACGGCTTGTACTTCTCCGTTACTGTGAATTGCTTGGTATACAAATTCAGTTATGGCCGTGAGCACGTCAGCTGCATATCGGGCAAAGCGGAAACACACACACACACGCACACACACACACACACACACACACACACACACACACACACATATATATATATATATATATATATATATATATATATATATATATATATGAGGGAGAGATTACAGTTGTTCGAACAAGAGAAAAGTGTATATATTAAAGAGTGAAAAAGCAGTAAACGGTTTATATTATAATGTGGATTTTTTATATACTTTATTCTATATATACATATATGATCTATATATATATATATATATATATATATATATATATATATATATATATATATATACACACACACGCACACACACATATATATAGTGAGACAGAGACAAACAGACAGAGAGACAGAAACAGACAGACATACAGAGAAAGACATACAGAGAGAGAGAGAGAGAGAGAGAGAGAGAGAGAGGGAGGGAGGGAGGGAGGGAGAGACAGAGACATATTGGAAAAACTGATACTCACAGGACAGATTGATGCCAAGAGGGACAAAGGAAACAATGTCTAATCTACTTGGTGAGCTTGTGTAAATGGATGGCGGACCAATGTTTAGGAGAGATAAACAAAGACAACATTATTAAGAGCTACAAAGGAGAGGACATTTTGGAGAACCATGATCGACCATGGCACATAGAAGACGAAGAAGAAGAATGAGCTTGAGAAAATGGCTGGCGGAAGAGGGAGAGATAGGAGCTTAAAAGGGGAGGAAATTGTGGAGGGCCATGATCGACGACGACATGAAGGGACATTAAGATTGAGCTTAAGAAAATGGATGGCGGAACAGAGAGAGATAGCTTAAAACGAGAGGAAATTGTGGAGAGCCATGATCGCCTACATCCTGAAGGGGCATTTTTTTTTTTTTTTTTTTTTTTTTTTTAAGCGTATCACCCCAAGCAAGGCCGGTGGCCACTATCACGCAAGGGGTTACAGAAGGGTTGGAGGAAGAGCAGATAGGAGTGGTAAAGGAAGGGATGTGGAGAAAGAGAAGGACGGAGGGCCGATCGAGGTTGGGTGGTTACGGGAGATATAGAGCGAGAGCAGATAGGAATGAAAGATGTCAGGAAGTGGATAGATCAAGGCAATTGGAGATGACGATTGACGCTACACTTAAACCGTTGGAGATTGTATTTGTCAGGGAAACAGTAATAGGGAAGGGAGTTCCACAGGCGAGATGTGCGAGACATGAAGCTATTGGAGTAGAAAAGACGTCTACACCTAACAGTTTCAACGGTGAAGGGGTGGGAACGGGATGCCAGCCTCGTAGGACGCTTGAATTCACGAGGCTTAGGGACAAGCGAAAGCAACTCCTCAGAGCAATTACCGTGGAAGTACTTGTAGAAAAGGCAGAGTGATGCAACATTGCGTCTGTGAGAGAGCGACTGCAGACGAGATGACAGATCAGGGCCAATCACATTGCATATCCGTCTCTGGATCTTATCAAGAACCCCGAGGCAACACACAGGGGCCCCAGACCATAAATGGCAGCAATACTCCATGCAAGGTCGAATGGTAGACTTATAGACTTGGAGGATCGATTCAGGGGAAAAAAATTTCCTGGCTCGGCACAGGGAACCAACTTTTCTTACGGTGGATGATGCAATTGACTCGATGTATTTGTTCCATCTCAGATCAGCGGACAGCGTGAGACCGAGCAGCCGCAGAGAGGAACTCTCGAGAAGTTGGTCCTCAGACATTCTGATGGGATGCAGGGATGGGTCCTTGTGGTGGTTAATGGAGAGCAGTTTTGTTTTAGAGGCATTAAAATTGACCATCCATTTCTCTCCCCAGTCCACAACCGATTGGAGGTCCTTTTCAATTTGAGCTGCCAGGTTAATTTTGTCCGCCTCAGTAGATTTGTGCTTGAGGCAGGAGTAAATAGTAGTGTCGTCAGCGTAGATACCGACTTGGGAGTCTATGGCGTCTGGAAGGTCATTTATAAATATGAGGAACAGAGTAGGGCCAAGGATGGAGCCTTGAGGAATACCAGCAGTAGTGGGATAGGAGTTGGAGAAGGATCCACTGAGAACAACCTTCAAATCCCGGTTTGATAGGAACGATTGAATTAGGTCAAACAATCGACCTGTGATACCATAACCCTGGAGCTTGCGAAGGAGGCCGGCATGCCAAACCCTATCGAATGCCTTGGAGATGTCAAGGGCTACGGCACGTGCTTCGCCGTTACTATGGATAGCTTGGTAGACATGGCACATAAAAGAAGAAGTTGATTTTACAAGCTGTTTATTTTTCGTTTTACCCTTATTAGCTAATTCGCAAATATCTCAGTCGCGAAATACCATAGATATTTTAAATCTAATTGTCATTACTTCCCACCCAACCATGTCATCTGAGCCAAGACTTGTTTATTGTAACTGGTACCATTTCCTCATTTGATGTTTCGTATTCAAAATGACAATTATTTCCATTAATTACAACGTGCCATTTACCCGCTGGAAAATCCACAAATTGTAAAGATTCATTTTTTTTTTGATTTTGCGCGGAAAATTAAATTATTTTGGAAATCAAACCAGACGACGTAAGATTGTAATTAATTAAGGAATTTATCAAGAATTGAGCTTCGTGATAGGTTGGCACTTAAGTGACAACAACGCCAGAAATTCTGGGATAATCGTTCTTGCCCAAACTGTAAAGATGTCAGAGGTTTAATTTGAAGAAAATCCTCAAGATGTAGTAACCTTGTTAAATATAAATTTTTGGCTAGTATTTCTCTAAATTTAATAAGTCCTAGTTATAGTATTAAGCCATTTGAATTTCTTAGATGAAGCAATAACGTTTTTTAATTAATTAGTATTTCTTTCATTTTATTTCACTTGCTTTTCCACCAAGTAGTAATAGTCTTAAGTTGTCTGAATTTCTTAGATGAAGCCTTGTCAATTATTATTCATTTTTCACTAGTATTTCTTTCATCTTATTTCTCTTGCTTTTCCACCAAGTAGTAATAGTCTTAAGTTGTTTGAATTTCTTAGATGAAGCCTTGTCCATTATTATTCATTTTTCATTAGTATTTCTTTCAACTTATTTCTCTTGCTTTTCCACCAAGTAGTAATAGTCTTAATTTGTCTGAATTTCTTAGATGAAGCCTTGTCAATTATTATTCATTTTTCACTAGTATTTCTTTCATCTTATTTCTCTTGCTTTTCCACCAAGTAGTAATAGTCTTAAGTTGTCTGAATTTCTTAGATGAAGCCTTGTCCATTATTATTCATTTTTCACTAGTATTTCTTTCATCTTATTTCTCTTGCTTTTCCACCAACTAGTAATAGTCTTAAGTTGTCTGAATTTCTTAGATGAAGCCTTGTCAATTATTATTCATTTTTCACTCGTATTTCTTTCATCTTATTTCTCTTGCTTTTCCACTAAGTAGTAATAGTCTTAATTTGTCTGAATTTCTTAGATGAAGCCTTGTCAATTATTATTCATTTTTCACTCGTATTTCTTTCATCTTATTTCTCTTGCTTTTCCACCAAGTAGTAATAGTCTTAAGTTGTCTGAATTTCTTAGATGAAGCCTTGTCAATTATTATTCATTTTTCACTATTATTTCTTTCATCTTATTTCACTTGCTTTTCCACCAAGTAGTAATAGTCTTAAGTTGTCTGAATTTCTTAGATGAAGCCTTGTCAATTATTATTCATTTTTCACTAGTTTTTCTTTCATCTTATTTCACTTGCTTTTCCACCAAGTAGTAATAGTCTTAATTTGTCTGAATTTCTTAGATGAAGCCTTGTCAATTATTATTCATTTTTCACTCGTATTTCTTTCATCTTATTTCTCTTGCTTTTCCACCAAGTAGTAATAGTCTTAAGTTGTCTGAATTTCTTAGATGAAGCCTTGGCAATTATTATTCATTTTTCACTAGTTTTTCTTTCATCTTATTTCACTTGCTTTTCCACCAAGTAGTAATAGTCTTAATTTGTCTGAATTTCTTAGATGAAGCCTTGTCAATTATTATTCATTTTTCACTCGTATTTCTTTCATCTTATTTCTCTTGCTTTTCCACCAAGTAGTAATAGTCTTAAGTTGTCTGAATTTCTTAGATGAAGCCTTGGCAATTATTATTCATTTTTCACTAGTTTTTCTTTCATCTTATTTCACTTGCTTTTCCACCAAGTAGTAATAGTCTTAATTTGTCTGAATTTCTTAGATGAAGCCTTGTCAATTATTATTCATTTTTCACTCGTATTTCTTTCATCTTATTTCTCTTGCTTTTCCACCAAGTAGTAATAGTCTTAAGTTGTCTGAATTTCTTAGATGAAGCCTTGTCCATTATTATTCATTTTTGACTAGTATTTCTTTCATCTTATTTCTCTTGCTTTTCCACCAAGTAGTAATAGTCTTGAGTTGTCTGAATTTCTTAGATGAAGCCTTGTCAATTATTATTCATTTTTCACTCGTATTTCTTTCATCTTATTTCTCTTGCTTTTCCACCAAGTAGTAATAGTCTTAAGTTGTCTGAATTTCTTAGATGAAGCCTTGTCCATTATTATTCATTTTTGACTAGTATTTCTTTCATCTTATTTCTCTTGCTTTTCCACCAAGTAGTAATAGTCTTGAGTTGTCTGAATTTCTTAGATGAAGCCTTGTCAATTATTATTCATTTTTCACTCGTATTTCTTTCATCTTATTTCTCTTGCTTTTCCACCAAGTAGTAATAGTCTTGAGTTGTCTGAATTTCTTAGATGAAGCAATAATATGGCAGAGAGTGACACAGGTGGAAAAAGACAGTATTAGAATAGAACTTACGGTTACATTTAGCCAGTTTAACAGTAAAACGGTGTGGCCTAAAAATCAATCTTGTAGTAAGCTTTGTTTAGTACATGCGCAAAGGAGGAAAAATCATCAGAAAAATTGCTACGGAAATATCGCGTGTTCGACAAGGTGGAGAGAAATGTGTGTGTTGATCTCCAGTGTCGAAAGGAAAAAAAAAGAGTGAGCTTTTCAAAAAATAACGCCGCCTATAATTATTGTCAGGGGCGGTAATCCAAAAATCTCTTTATTCAGGACAAAAATGGCTATGGCCATAACTGTTCATATGTGTTGCTGTGTACCTTTCGTTTACTTTAAGAAGTGATTTTGTTAGAATATTGGAGAAATGAAAGATGTTTCTTTTCGTACATTTCGTCGTATATTCATTAATACAATGGACTGAAACTTTCGTATCTATAATGATGAATATTTATAAATTTAACAGATAATGATTCTATGATGCTATCCTTTTTGGGAGGCAGTCAAGAGGCCATTTATTAGTCACACTCGTTTAATGATATTGTTAAGAGGATAACAAAACTATAACACAAAATGGCAAGTAACATTTACTGAGTAAATGGAAAACAATTCTCGTTTTTTTTTGTGTGTGGAGAGCTTTTATGATTCTCACTTCGGAATAATTTCTTTCTACTTTTACAATTTACGTTTTCTGCTGGCAATTCTTAATTTCATTTTTAAATTCTTTTGATTCCATTCTTCCTACTTTTGCCTATTTATTTTCTGTTTCATTTTTCTTTCTTGCTTTCATAATTTACTCTCTATTTGTCTTCCCTTTCTTTCTTTCTTTCTTTCTTTCTTTCTTTCTTTCTTTCTTTCTTTCTTTGCCAATTGCCATGCTGTTTTCCTGTTATTTCTTTGTTTCATACCCCATTTACTCTCTATTTGCTTTTTTCTTTCTTTCTTTCTTTCATTTATCTTTCTTACTTTTTTCGTTTCTCTTTCTTTCTTTCTAACTTTCGTCTTTCACTTTCTTTCTTTTATTCTTTCTTTCTTTCCCTTTTCTTTTTTCTTTCTTTCTTTCGTTTCTCTTTCTTACTTTCTTCTTTCGTTTCTCTTTCATTCTTTCGTTTTTCTTTCTTTCTTTCTTTCTTTTTTCTTTGCCAATTGCCATGCTGTTTTCCTGTTATTTCTTTGTTTCTTACCCTATTTACTCTCTATTTGCTTTTTCTTTCTTTCTTTCGTTTTTCTTTTTTTCTTTCGTTTTCCTTTCTTACTTTCTTCCTTTTCTCTTTCTTACTTTCGTTTTTCTTTCTTTGTTTCTTTCTTTGTTTCTTTATTTAGTTTTTCTTTTTTCTTTCCTTCTTTCGTTTGCCTTTCTTTCTTTTTCTTTCTTCCTTTCTTTCTCTCTTTCTTTTTTCTCTCTTTTTTCTTTCTTTCTTTCTTTCTTTCTTTCTTTCTTTGCCAATTGTAATGCTGTTTTCTTGTTATTTCTTTGTTTCATGTCGTATTTACTCTCTATTTGGTTTCTCATTCTTTCTTTCTTTCGTTTTTCTTTTTTTCTTTCCGTCTTTCGTTTTTCTTTTTTCTTTCTTTCTTTCTTACATTCGTCTTTCACTTTTTCTTTCTTTCTTTCGTTTTTCTTTCTTTCTTTCCTTCTTTCGTTTTTCTTCCTTACTCTCTTTCTTTCGTTTCTCTTTCTCTCTTTCGTTTTTCTTTCTTTCTTTCTTTCTTTATTCATTTCGCTTTTCCTTTTTTTCTTTGTGTCTTCCTTTCTTTCGGTTTTATTTTTTTCTTTATTTCTTTCATTCGTTTTTCTTTCTTTCTTTCTTTCTTTCTTTCTTTCTTTCTTTCTTTCTTTGCCGATTGCACTGCTGTTATTTCTTTGTTTCTTACCAAATTTACTCTCTATTTGCTTTCTCTTTGTTTCTTTCTTTCTTTCTTTCTTTCTTTCTTTATTTAGTTTTTCTTTTTTATTTCCTTTTTCGTTTTTCTTTCTTACTTTCTTGCATTCGTTTCTCTTTCTTTCTTTCGTTTTATATCCTTTCTTTCTTTCATTCTTTCTGTCTTTCTTATTTTCTTTCTTTCTTACATCTTTCTTTCTTTCTTTCTATTTTTTGTTCTTTCTTTCTTTGCCAATTGCCCGTGTGCCTGTTATTTCTTTCTTTCTTGATTTCTTTGTCTATTTACTCTCTATTTGCCTTCTGTTCTTTCTTTCGTTTTACTTTCTTCTTTCTTTCTTTCTTTCCTTCTTTCTTTCTTTCATTCTTTCTTTACCTATTTACTCTTTATTGGCTTTCTCTTTCTTTCTTTCTTTTTTAACTTTCTTTGTTTCTCTCTTTCTACTTTCTTCTTTATTTGCCATTTTACTAAATGTTAACCTGCTCTTTCTTTTATTTCCCGCTTTTTTACCTCCTTTCTTCCCCTTTAAAAACATTCTTTCTTTGCCAATTCATTCTCTATTTGACTGTTACTTCTTTCTTCCTTTCTTATTTGCCAGATGAGTCTCTTTATGCCTGTTGTTTGTTTGTTTGTTACTTTCTTTCATTTCTCTTTCTTTCTTTCTTCCATCCTTACTTATTTTCTTTCTTTCTTTCTTTCCTCGTTTCTTTCTTTCTTTGCCAATTGCCTGTCTTTTTTGCTGTTATTTCTTCCTTTCTTTCCCTATTTACTCTCTATTTGCTTTCTTTTTCCTTCTTTGTTTCTTTTTACTGTCTTTCTTTCTTTCTTTCTTTCTTTGTAATTGCCTGTCTGCCTGTTATTTCTTTCTTTCTTTCTTTACTTATTTACTCTGTATTTTTTCTTTGTTTCGTTTTTCTTTCTGTCTTCTTTCTTTCTTTCATTCATTCATTTATCTTTCTTACTTTCTTTCGTTTTTCTTTCTTTCTTTTTCTTTCTTTCCTGCTTTTTTACTTTCTTTCTTACCTTTTAAATACATTCTTTCTTTGCCAATTCACTCTCTGACTTTTCCTTCTTTCTTTCTTTCTTATTTGCCAAATGACGGTCTTTTTGCATGTTCTTTCTTTCTTTCTTTCTTTCTTTCTTTGTGTATTTACTCTATTATTATCTCTCGCTTAATGTCTAATGTCTAATACTTCGTCACAAATCATTTTTATCATGGCGCATCCATGTGTCCCCACAATTTGAATCTTTTTATGAATGTGTTTCTCTTTTCACAAGGAGAAAACTGTTTTCTTTTTATTAAAGCCGTTAATACCAAATACAATATGGACGATAAACCCAAGACGAGGCTCAGACATGATATCACTGATCATCGCGCAATAACAGCTGCATAATACAGTACACGTGATAAACAAAAGAATAATGGACGTCGACAAGGAATGGAACAATTTAAAATCCAGCAGACATTAACGGCATTAATACAAAAAGAACTTTTTTTTTTCTCTTTCATTTTGATCGGCAGACCGTCTTGAGTATGACGATAAACTACATGACGCAGCAACGGCTCTGATCAGTAGGTTTTGAGGAGCATGGAACCACCTCTTAAATGGTGTTTTCACCTGGTGCACCTTGGCCCAGGGTTGTACCACCTGTAAGATTCCCAGCTATGGGGTCAAACACTATGAAATTATAAAAATATATTTTTATAGTAAATATACCAGTAATATATTTTTGAAAAAAAATATTACCAACAATTCATTTGACAAAAATCCTCTTTACAAAATTACACCAATGACACCTGATCTACAAAGTGATTTCTGATAAAGAATACATATTCTATTCATATGAACCTATCCTGAAAAACTTGTCGACATTAAATAACCCATGGAGGTTGACATACCGTAAAACAAAATAAATGAAAACTCTGATCTACAAAGTGATTTCTAACAAAGAATACATATTCTATTCATACGAACCTATCCTGAAAATCTTCTCGGCATTAAATAACCCATTGAGGTTGATATGCTGTAAAACAAAATAAACCAAAACTCTGATCTTGTGGCAGACATGATGAAGCAGAACCTGGGACGAGCACAACTGGTTCCGACTTGCCTTTTCCCCGCCAAAAAAGAGCCCGTACTTGCTTAGCATGTAGGGCTACTGCAGTTGAAATGAAGGAGAAAAAATGAAAGCACTTACCGCTCTGCCGTAATCCGTCCTCGGCCAGATAACGTAAAAGAATAAGGGGAGACTTACATCGCCTTTTTATGCAATGAATATGCAATGCATTATGGGACAGAGACGCAATGAACTATGGGATCGCATGAAGACGCAAGGGATTATGGGTATATAGAAAAATATAAAAGCACCTAGTTTTTCACAGTTCGGCAGAAGCTTGGAGGGACGTTCCCGGTTGGCGGCTGGAAAAGTCTGTTTGTGCGATTTTGAGACGGAACGACTAGAGGTTGGATTACCAGTTGGGAGAGCTCGAATTTACTCGCTGGTGGCCGTTTTTCTTTTTATTTCATCACAGATCTACTAATTGATTTCTTACAAAGAGTACATATTCTATTCATACGAACCTATACTAAAAATCTTGTCGGCATTAAATAGCCCGTTGAGGTGTTGATATGCCGTGAAACAAAATAAACCCCAAATTCTGATCTACAAAGTGATTTCTTACAAAGAATAAATATTCTATTCATACGAACCTATCCTAAAAAACTTGTCGGCATTAAATAATCCATTGAGGTTGATATGCCGTAAAATAAAATAAACCAAAACTCTTATCTACAAAGAGATTTCTTACAAAGAATACATATCCTGAAAATCTTGTTGGTATTAAATAAACATATTCTATTCATACGAACCTATCCTAGAAATTTTGTTGGCTTTGTCTTTCACTCTGACCTGAAGAGGCCAAGTACAAGAAAACGCAATGTTTTGGTCATTAAAAACTTTTAACATATAATGAAATAGATTGAGTCTGATAATTATTTAGTATATATTCTCTGTATACGTTATTTTTAATAGATAGAATTTATTTAAGTAAATAGTCTGTCTTTTGTTTTATATATATATATATATATATATATATATATATCCAAGCAACATTCACATACTCACCACACAACACAAAAAAGGGCCAACAGGAAAAGAAATATCATATCGTTTAACCCACGGTACAGCAGAAACGTAAAAACAAACGTAGGAAAAATATTCTTCAAACTCTTACACAAACACTTCCCGGAATCAAGCACCCTACACAAAATATTCAGCAAAAGCACAGTAAAAATACAGTTGCACCGAGAACATGGCACAAATAATAAAAAAGCACAAAAGGAAAAATGATAAAGAATACATATTCTATTCATATTAGCTTATCGTAAAAATAGGATTTGTATCAACAAACCACACGAACTAATTCAACCGACGTGCAACTGAAAAATAAATAACAAATGTCCCTTGAACGGTAATTGCTTACAAAACAACGTAATATACCAAGCCACGATAAAATCACCAGATAATGAAGAAAAAGTATTCATAGCAGTAACTGAAGGACCCTGGAAACGCAGAAATTATGCACACAAAACATATTTCACAAATAGTAAATACGCGAACAGCACAATGCGTTCTAAGTATATCTGGGAAATTAAAAACAAAACGCTCCTTATTGTCAGAGAAAAGCGATAATAACAACAAAAATTCCAATATGCACTCAAAAACAAAAAAACAAGAATAAAATGGCTGCTGAAGACATTACGTTTATAATACCCAGAAATTTATACACAGATGTCCTCAAGGATACATGGCACAGTGGATAAAGTCGTTAGTTAGATCCAGTGACAGGATCCAAAGAGTTTGAGTTCAATACCCGGTTTGGAATTAACAGGAGATAACTGATAACTGACATGCATTAAACATGGCACGTGGAACTAGAACAGTCTACCCCAGTGAGTGAAATAAAGGATTCAGTTCGACATTCCAACCACCTGAAGTAGGCCGGAGCGTACAACGACCGAAACCTTGTAATAAACATGGCGACAAAGATGAGGACAATAGCCCGAAGAATGTAAATAGTGTACAATAGCCCGAATTTTGTAAATCGTGTACCTCATCTCAGAAATATAGACAGATTATTAATTTTATATAAAAGTACTTCCAGAGTGTATTTTATTTATATAGAACTACTTCCAGGGTATATATTATTTATATAAAACTACCTTCAGGGTGTATGTACAAGCTGTGTTATGAAATATAAAGAGATATCGTATTTATGCTTGGGCTCTATTCCTAAGCAGCCCCTATTTTATAGATATTGTATACAAATTAAATAACCTGTATTCCAAAATCCAAAGAAATCTGAAAACCGAAGCACTTCCGGTCCCGGGAATTTTGGGTAATTATTCTCAACCTGTATTTAAAATTTGCTTTTTATAACTTTTATTGATGTTTTTTCCGAGTGAAAAACGAAAAAGTCGAGTTGTATTTGGAATTTCTTTGTTCTTGAACTGCCGTGCGTATTATGATGTTTCCCAAGAGGAGGAATTGCATTTGAAATGCATACCTTTTCAGCGTCTGTGAATCCTTTTTAAACGTGTTCTGTTCTAGGTTAATCTTTTGCAAATATGATGATAACCTCCAGGAGTGTGACACATTGCGCCTTCTCAGGTTAACGTTTCCCGTTAACATGAAACGAAAAGATTATATTGAATCAACTGCTAGGACTTCTAATAGGAATGTTGGTTCACTGTGTCATTCTAAACAATTTTTCTCTCCAGAATCTATCTTTTATTTATAAGTCTACCATTCTTCTATGGTTTGAATATTATTTCCACACATCTGGTCTGGTGCTTCTGCTGCGTATTTATAGATCCCTGATAAAATGCAAAGAAGAATCTGCAGTGTTATCGGATTTGACCTGGCATCTTGGCTTCAGTTATTTCCCCATTGCTATAGCATAGCCCCTATGTGCTTTTTCTTTAAATATTTTCATGCTAATTGTTCTGATGAACTTTCCTCTTTGGTACCTAGACTTTATGAATTTAAGCGCAGTACTAGATTGGCTATGATTTGCCTTGGGATTGATAGTGGAGTCGTTTCCCGTTGCTTTCTCCCCGGTGGTTTATCGAGACACTACCTGGCCGTTGATTCAGTGAGTTCCTCCGCCCATTGTTGGATCTTGTTTTTCGTCCTACGCAGGATAACGGTCCGGTGACACCTGTCGCTCATGTCGTCCCTTTCCGTATGTGGGATAGGTTTCGAGAACTTTTATCCCTTTTACGCCGCTTATGCTAGCAGTCGCTGGATGACAGTCAGTTGACACCTGTTGCACAGGTCCTTACTGGGCGAGGAGCTAATTCCCATAGACTTAACCCGCTTCACGCGGTTAGGTTTCGCATTGTCTGAGTTGTTCACCATGATTTGTCTTGGGATTGATAGTGGAGTTGTTTCCCGTTGCCTTCTCCCCGGTGGTTTATGGAGCTGGCCGTTCACCCAGAGTGTTCCGCCGCCCTTTGTAAGGGTCTTGTTTTTCGTTCTATCATTGATATCATAGATATCATGGACGAAGCGCGTGAGCAAAGATGAGATCTTAGAGAGGATGCAAACAAGGAAGAACTTATACTTAACATCAGGAAGAGGCAGCTGAAGTTTTGGGGATACATAATGAGGAAGGAGGGCCTGGAGAATCTGATACTCACGGGTCGTATAGAGGGAAAGAAAGACAAGGGAAAACAAAGTGTGACATATCAAGTGGATGCCAGAACGTGGTCTGGGGGAGGAAGCAGAGGGAAGGAACTTGAGAGCTGCAAGGGATAGAGGGAAATGGATAGCCATGATCGCCTACGACCTGAAAGGACATGGCGCATAAAAAGAAAGATGGCCATTCTATGTTATTTTTTATTCGGTCCTTATAATAACAAAATAAGTGGGGAGGTTTTGAAGAGGATAAAAAACAAGGAGGAAGCTTATACTTAACATCAGGAAGAGACAGCTGAAGTTTGGGGGACACATAATGAGGAGGGAGGGCCTGGAGAATCAGATACTCACGGGTCGAATAGAGGGAAAGATAAGGGAAAGCAGCACGTGACATACCTGGCAGACTTAAGCAAGTGGATGACAGAACGTGGTCTGGGGGAGGAAGCAAAGGGAAGGAGTTTGTTGGGAGATGCAAGGGATACAGAGAAGTGGAGAGCCATGACCGCCTACCTCCTGAAAGGACATGGCACATAAAAAGAAAGAAAAGAATGACTTGATTGGCGACAAGGTTTCATTGTTTTGCAGTTGAAATAGTTAGATGCAACTATAAATTCTTCTTTCGCACTTCTCGCTTGTGGAACACTTCCTGTTTCTTGCTTTCCAGTCAAGTTAGATCTTCAAAAATGTAAATACAATGTCAATCCTTATCTTCTGTCTTCTTAATTCTTGTTCTTTTATTGTTCGCTCTCCTTAATGGAGGTTTCCCCATATCCTATCACTCTCAGCAACCCGACCCGTCTTAGTGGCTTTATTGCCTTGTTTGGGGTGAAATGATTAAAAAAATCAATTGAATTTAATAAATTTCTGTGGGGATCATAAAGCTTTAGCTGTATAGTTTTTGACTGACAATGTCCAAGCATATCATTTTAAAAATCTTGCGTTCAAAAATTGATCAAATTGAGATGCAGCTGCTTACATCACAAACATGGAAGTTGAAGAGGAACAACATTTAAAAGATAATGAAGGAAAATAAACAATACCTCAGGTGCCATCACAAATATTTATTTTCCTTTATTTTAAAAATAACATTTAAAAGTCCACAATTCTTGTTGCAATTTTTAACTTCAATTTTAAAGCCTCCTGATTCTCTTCTTATGCCAGACTCCCGTTCCTTTAAATCCTTTATGGCTTTTTATAAAGCAAGAATAAAAATAAATCTCTTTTCCTTGGCCAAAGAGAAAAATAAGAAATAGTCACAATGAATTTATAAATAAGAATGGAATAACTTTCGGGTTGATTTATATATTTTTAGTTTATTTTCTTCATTCTCAGTTAGGAAGAAATCACTTTGGCTAAATTATATTTCCAGATCAATTTTGTTGCGATAATAGATTTTCTTGGTTTGAATTTGGTGCAAAATTAATATTTGCGAAAAACTCACTTAATTTTATTTCGAACTTCATTACAGAAATCGTTCATTCACTTCAAGTGAAATTTCACTATACATCATTTAAAATGTTTAATTTTTTAGAAGTACAAAATATCTGCATTCTTCCTCCTCCTCCGCCTCTTTTTCTCTCCATTGTTTTGTCATTTTCTTTTTCATTCTTTACAACTATTTTGCAATGTGGTTATTGTCGTCGTCGTCGTCGTCGTCGTCTTCTTCTTCTTCTTCTTCTTTTTCTTCTTCTTCTTTTTCTTCTTCTTCTTCTTCTTCTTCTTCTTCTTCTTTTTCTTCTTCAAACCTCTTTTATCGTTTTGTTCTCTTTCTTTTCTTCTTCCTCTTCGTTTTACCATTATGCTCTTTTTTTCCCCTCCATCTTCTCCTCTACTTCTGCCCCTTCCTCTTCTTAGTCTCCTCCTAATTTTTTCCTCCTCCTCCACTTCTTCTTTTGCGCCTCCGTCTCTTCTTCTTCTTCTCCTCCTCCTCCCCTCCTTCTTTTCTTCTTCTTCTTACCTATTTCATCGACCTTTTCTTATTTTCTTACTATCTTTTTTATCACAGAAAGTCTTCTACCTGTCTTTTGAAATTTATGTCCAATTGTTTTTATATTTTAGAATTACCAATGAAATCATCGATTGAAATTCGTCTAACGAGTTCCAAACTAAAGATGCTGGCCATCCTTTCGGGCGATTCAGTTAGGAATTGACTGATAGGGTATGTAAATTTACTAGAGTACTGAAATCTGTCCCCAAATTTCTAACCTGTTCCCATATCCACCCCCAAGAACCAAAATGTAACAACCTAGCATCGGCGTTCGAACCAGGCTATGGCCGATTATTGAAAAAAAGAAGAAGGTTTTCAAGACAGCTAAACTCTTCTCCATGACACAACGACACCACACTGCCGGATTCAAATGATTAGCAGATTTCAGGAAAAAGAAAACAATGAAGGGTTTTGATGAGGCTGCTAATTCCGATAAAAAAAAGGCAACCCTTGGACTTCAGAATATGTTTTTCTTTGTTGTTTATTTATATTTATGTGTTTGCTATTCTATTTGTGCATTTTTTAAATTTTATGTAGACGTCGAGTTTATATTATTTTTATATATTTCTTTAAAACGTGCATCACCTAACCGTCTGCCTAGAGGCACAAATAGACTACACATGCATATAAGTGGCAGACAGAGTCCTCAACGCCGACTCAGACGCCATATTGTACTCATTTTATTTCGTAAGCTGTGAAATTATGATGCAATTTTCCATATTTAAAATAATAATGTATTTTTTTGATATTTTTAAAAATTAAAAGCGTGTAGTGTAACACCCGCGCCCAGTTCGCATCAAAAATTCCCAGAATACTTACATTAATGTCTAATTCTATATGCTCCATTCAAATCTGGCTTGATAAATTTGATAAAATCTACCATTTTGGAGTTATCGACAGTGAAAATTTAGATTCAATCATTACTGTCGTTGGTTGCATGCATTCGCTGCGGAAAGCTAAACGCGGAAGGCTACGGAAATCTAAGCGCGGAACTGATCTTTCTTGTCTAGATTTGTCTCAATTACTGCGCACGAGAACTATTTACATAGATACGCTCAGTTTGCACAATAATACCTAGACTGATAGGTTTCAGATGTATTCCATTCACGCTGGCTACGTTTCATTTGTTTTAACACGTTGATTACCATTACGGCCGTTTTTGTTAAGCGACACAAAGACTTGAAAATTTTGTAGATTTTCTATATTTTTATACCTGTAGGCGATATTTAAATATGATTTGAAGAAGGCAGACATACTGTGAGTGAAATTCTTGGTGCACATGCAGGAAAGCTAACGGCGACTCTAGACGTTAGAAGTATAGTGTGGACGTAGACTTTGGAAGGATCTTGAAACCAAATCCTAAACAGGAAGCAACACTATTATATATATATATATATATATATATATATATATATATATATATATATATATATATATGTATATATATATATATATATATATATATATATATATATATATATATATATATATATATATATATATATATATAGGTAACTACACTCGTCTCGGAAAACCTTCGGTTTCTTGATCTGCATAAAGAAATCGGGAGAATAATTTCTCCTGCAATCAACAGAATTTAAGAGGTGTTCACCAATCGCTGACTCATGAGTTCGCAAACACCCGGATATAATTGGTTCATGCCTACACACTTTACCCAGAACATGCTGGGCGATCCTCACCTCTAACAGTTGGATGTTCTTGCCCACATAGTCGATCTCACACCGACATTTTTATTGATATATAATTAAACTTTGTTGAATGGTAGGCAAGACATCCTTACGGTGAGGGGCGAAAGCCTGTTTTTTTATTGGAAATATTTCGAACAGTAACTGCATTGAAACACCTGTGAAGATAGAGGGAGATGAAATTCAGTTTGCTTAACCTAGAAAATATTAAGTACTCATAAGGTTGTTTTTTTTTGCCACTTCCTTTAATTTTTCCCTTTTTATTACATCTTGGGAATCTATTGTTTTTAACATCGGTCGTTGATGATAATTTTTCTCATCAATTTATTTGTTTCATTCTGCCGACGATTATTTTTCTGAAGAAGTGTTGGCCGAAAGGTGCCATAAATTCCCCCCGTTTTTTCTTAAACGAGATACTTTTGTATCTATTTTAACAATAAAATGGGAAATATGATCCTTATATTTAAATCAATATATATATATATATATATATATATATATATATATATATATATATATAAATATATATATATATATATATATATGTATCGCACATTGAGTCCTGGTATTAATAAAATAGTGCTCGGTGTATGGTAGAGCCTCAATTATCATTATAATTTGTTCTGTATTATACACTATACATATAGTCAAAATGTCCTCTTTTGAATATTCCCTACAAATTTGGTATTATATGTATATATATATATATATATATATATATATATATATATATATATATATATATATTCTGTTTTTCTTTTTTCCATGAGACCTTGTTAATATTATATATATGTATATGTAGAGTATATATGACATAAATTATATATATATATATATATATATATATATATATATATATATATATAAAAGTGAACATAGAAGTCAACACTTAGAGGCGACAGTCTGTTTCATGCTAGATGCAACTAGTGCTGTTATTTTTCTCGGCTATTTATATATAAGGGTCAGTGGTGCATTGTGGGTAGTCTATTTTGGCGGTTACTTTTACCGGAAGTCGTTTTTTTGTTTATTTATTTATGTCAAATTATTTTGATTGTTTTATTTAATTTTATTTTTATTTTATATATTTATTTATATATTTATTTATTTTTTATTTTGATCGGAGTTTTTTATTAACGTAATAAAAATTTGTTTATATAGCTTCTTGTTGGTAGTCTCTTATGGCGGTCATTTACCGGAAGTCGTTTATTTGCTTATTTATTTGGGTCAAATTGTTTTGCTTGTTTTTATGGATAGAAGGAGCGATATGCTGAAAGATATTGAAAGAGTAAGGGTTAATACATGAAAAACAATAAGGGTCAATTCATGAAAAACAATAAGGGTTAATACATGAAAAACAATAAGGGTTAATATAGGAAAAACAATAAGGGTTAATATAGGAAAAACAATAAGGGTTAATACATGAAAAACAATAAGGGTTAATACATGAAAAACAATAAGGGTTAATATAGGAAAAACAATAAGGGTTAATATATGAAAAAAAATAAGGGTTAATATATGAAAAACAATAAGGGTTAATACATGAAAAACAAAAAGGGTTAATATAGGAAAAACAATAACGGTTAATACATGAAAAACAATAAGGGTTAATACATGAAAAACAATAAGGGTTAATATAGGAAAAACAATAAGGGTTAATATATGAAAAACAATAAGGGTTAATACATGAAAAACAATAAGGGTTAATATAGGAAAAACAATAAGGGATAATATATGAAAAACAATAAGGGTTAATATAGGAAAAAAAATAAGGGTTAATACATGAAAAACAATAAGGGTTAATACATGAAAAACAATATGGGTTAACATAGGAAAAACAATAAGGGTTAATATATGAAAAACAATAAGGGTTAATATAGGAAAACAATAAGGGTTAATACATGAAAAACAATAAGGGTTAATATAGGAAAAACAATAACGGTTAATACATGAAAAACAATAAGGGTTAATACATGAAAAACAATAAGGGTTAATATAGGAAAAACAATAAGGGTTAATATAGGAAAAACAATAAGGGATAATATATGAAAAACAATAAGGGTTAATATAGGAAAAAAAATAAGGGTTAATATATGAAAAACAATAAGGGTTAATACATGAAAAACAATAAGGGTTAACATAGGAAAAACAATAAGGGTTAATATATGAAAAACAATAAGGGTTAATATAGGAAAAAAAATAAGGGTTAATATATGAAAAACAATAACGGTTAATACATGAAAAACAATAAGGGTTAATACATTAAAAACAATAAGGGTTAATACATGAAAAAAAATAAGGGTTAATATAGGAAAAACAATAAGGGTTAATACATGAAAAACAATAAGGGTTAATATAGGAAAAACAATAAGGGTTAATACATGAAAAACAATAAGGGTTAATATAGGAAAAAAAATAAGGGTTAATATATGAAAAAGAATAAGGGTTAATACATGAAAAACAATAAGGGTTAATACATGAAAAACAATAAGGGTTAATATAGGAAACACAATAAGGGTTAATACATCAAAAACAATAAGGCTTAATACATGAAAAACAATAAGGGTTAATATAGGAAAAACAATAAGGGTTAATACATGAAAAACAATAAGAATTAATACATGAAAAACAATAAGGGTTAATACATGAAAAACAATAAGGGTTAATATAGGAAAAACAATAAGGGTTAATATAGGAAAAAACAATAAGGGTTAATATATGAAAAACAATAAGGGTTAATACATGAAAAACAATAAGGGTTAATACATGAAAAACAATAAGGGTTAATATAGGAAAAACAATAAGGGTTAATACATGAAAAACAATAAGGGTTAATATAGGAAAAACAATAAGGGTTAATACATGAAAAACAATAAGGGTTAATACATGAAAATCAATAAGGGTTAATATAGGAAAAACAATAAGGGTTAATACATGAAAAACAATAAGGGTTAATACATGAAAAACAATAAGGGTTAATATAGGAAAAACAATAAGGGTTAATACATGAAAAACAATAAGGGTTAATACATGAAAAACAATAAGGGTTAATATAGGAAAAACAATAAGGGTTAATACATGAAAAACAATAAGGGTTAATATAGGAAAAACAAATAAGGGTTAATACATGAAAAACAATAAGGGTTAATACATGAAAAACAATAAGGGTTAATATAGGAAAAACAATAAGGGTTAATATAGGAAAAACAATAAGGGTTAATACATGAAAAACAATAAGGGTTAATACATGAAAAACAATAAGGGTTAATATATGAAAAGCAATAAGGGTTAATACATGAAAAAGAATAAGGGTTAATACATGAAAAACCATAAGGGTTAATATAGGAAAAACAATAAGGGTTAATACATGAAAAACAATAAGGGTTAATACATGAAAAACAATAAGGGTTAATATAGGAAAAACAATAAGTGTTAATATAGGAAAAACAATAAGGGTTAATACATGAAAAAGAATAAGGGTTAATATAGGAAAAACAATAAGGGTTAATACATGAAAAACAATAAGGGTTAATATATGAAAAACAATAAGGGTTAATACATGAAAAACAATAAGGGTTAATACATGAAAAACAATAAGGGTTAATATAGGAAAAACAATAACGGTTAATACATGAAAAACAATAAGGGTTAATACATGAAAAACAATAAGGGTTAATATAGGAAAAACAATAAGGGTTAATACATGAAAAACAATAAGGGATAATATAGGAAAAACAATAAGGGTTAATACATGAAAAACAATAAGGGTTAATACATGAAAAACAATAAGGGATAATATAGGAAAAACAATAAGGGTTAATACATGAAAAACAATAAGGGTTAATATAGGAAAAACAATAAGGGTTAATACATGAAAAACAATAAGGGTTAATATAGGAAAAACAATAAGGGTTAATACATGAAAAACAATAAGGGTTAATACATGAAAAACAATAAGGGTTATTATATGAAAAACAATAAGGGTTAATACATGAAAAACAATAAGGGTTAATACATGAAAAACAATAAGGGTTAATATAGGAAAAACAATAAGCGTTAATACATGAAAAACAATAAGGGTCAATACATGAAAAACAATAAGGGTTAATATAGGAAAAACAATAAGGGTTAATATAGGAAAAACAATAAGGGTTAATACATGAAAAACAATAAGGGTTAATACATGAAAAACAATAAGGATTAATACATGAAAAACAATAAGGGTTAATATATGAAAAACAATAAGGGTTAATACATGAAAAACAATAAGGGTTAATATAGGAAAAACAATAAGGGTTAATATATGAAAAACAATAAGGGTTAATACATGAAAAACAATAAGGGTTAATACATGAAAAACAATAAGGGTTAATATAGGAAAAACAATAAGGGTTAATACATGAAAAACAATAAGGGTTAATACATGAAAACAATAAGGGTTAATATAGGAAAAACAATAAGGGTTAATACATGAAAAACAATAAGGGTTAATATAGGAAAAACAATAAGGGTTAATACATGAAAAACAATAAGGGTTAATACATGAAAAACAATAAGGGTTAATACATGAAAACAATAAGGGTTAATATAGGAAAAACAATAAGGGTTAATACATGAAAAACAATAAGGGTTAATATAGAAAAAACAATAAGGGTTAATACATGAAAAACAATAAGGGTTAATACATGAAAAACAATAAGGGTTAATATAGGAAAAAAAATAAGGGTTAATACATGAAAAACAATAAGGGTTAATACATGAAAAACAATAAGGGTTAATATAGGAAAAACAATAAGGGTTAATACATGAAAATCAATAAGGGTTAATATAGGAAAAACAATAAGGGTTAATACATGAAAAACAATAAGGGTTAATATAGGAAAAACAATAAGGGTTAATACATGAAAAAAAATAAGGGTTAATACATGAAAAACAATAAGGGTTAATATAGGAAAAACAATAATGGTTAATACATGAAAAACAATAAGGGTTAATATAGGAAAAACAAATAAGGGTTAATACATGAAAAACAATAAGGGTTAATACATGAAAAACAATAAGGGTTAATATAGGAAAAACAATAAGGGTTAATATAGGAAACACAATAAGGGTTAATACATGAAAAACAATAAGGGTTAATACATGAAAAACAATAAGGGTTAATATAGGAAAAACAATAAGGGATTAATACATGAAAAACAATAAGGGTTAATATAGGAAAAACAATAAGGGTTAATACATGAAAAACAATAAGGGTTAATATAGGAAAAACAATAAGGGTTAATATAGGAAAAACAATAAGGGTTAATACATGAAAAACAATAAGGGTTAATACATGAAAAACAATAAGGGTTAATACATGAAAATCATTAAGGGTTAATATAGGAAAAACAATAAGGGTTAATACATGAAAAACAATAAGGGTTAATACATGAAAAACAATAAGGGTTAATACATGAAAAACAATAAGGGTTAATATAGGAAAAACAATAAGGGTTAATACATGAAAAACAATAAGGGTTAATATAGGAAAAACAATAAGGGTTAATACATGAAAAACAATAAGGGTTAATATAGGAAAAACAATAAGGGTTAATACATGAAAAACAATAAGGGTTAATACATGAAAAACAATAAGGGTTAATATAGGAAAAACAATAAGGGTTAATACATGAAAAACAATAAGGGTTAATATAGGAAAAACAATGAGGTTTAATACATGAAAAACAATAAGGGTTAATACATGAAAAACAATAAGGGTTAATACATGAAAAACAATAAGGGTTAATATAGGAAAAACAATAAGGGTTAATACATGAAAAACAATAAGGGTTAATACATGAAAAACAATAAGGGTTAATATAGGAAAAACAATAAGGGTTAATACACGGGAAAGATTGACGATTTAATTCACATTTAACCGACTTCCTAAATTGTATGTTGAGGTTTTTGAACAATGGAAAATGACCCAGACTCCTTGGGCAATAATACGAAGAGGAAACGTAATTTTGTAAACAACGAACTCGGAATTGATTTTTGTCGGTCGGAAGTTGAATTGAGACACCAGGTGGGGTGGAGGTGCCACCCACGCTCACTGAGGAAATTAAGTGGGAGATAATTATATGAGAGAGTGGCAGAAGGGAATTCCCCAGGATTATCAAGTAAGCCGACAACAAAAGGGGGATTCCCCGAATTCTCCTTCTTCGCCCCACGCCAGTTTGAGTGAACGCCAATAAATACGACTGTACGAGACGTGACAGAGAGAGAGAGAGAGAGAGAGAGAGAGAGAGAGAGAGAGAGAGAGAGAGAGAGAGTTCCAGCCACCGGACGCGAGACACACCCGTGATTATCTACCGACGAAAAGAACCTCCGACTTCAGCCTTGTGCCGAACTTTACCAAAACAGCAAAACAAACTTTACCAAGTCAACAACAATATCACTTCCAATTTAGACATGGGTTGGGCTGATAATTACTCCGATATAACCAACTTGTATGAAGGACTTATATAAAACAGTATTTACTTTTTGTTTAATTTATTCGAGTGTTATTTTTGGCCCTGATTGGACCAGTCCAATACGAAGATACCTGCGACCATTCGATCTTGGCCTCCTTATGATCAAACTTAAATCACAACGTGGGATAGGTTAGATCTGAGATGGAAGCGATCTTCATCGATCAGCTGCGGTGTTGGAAGTCTTGGGCCGACCAATGAGGGTGTTGGGCGTCATATATATCAACGAAACAGCGCAAAGAAACTAGGTCAAAATCGTTTCATAGATCAACGATTTAGACTTCATATCTTAGTGGTGTTTTATTGGTAAGTATTACTTATCTGTCTCGGTCTATTTACTACAGACATTGAGCACTTTCTGTTATATACTAGAGAGATTTGACTTTTTCTTTTTCTTTTTATGCTTCTTTTCCCTTCTTTTATGGTTTTTTAAAAAAATATTTTGGTCTTGCTTTCTTTTTCTATTGTTGTTTAATTTTATTTCTTTTATGAGGTTTAGTTTTGGTAGGTTTGTATTTTTAAGTTTTACCGATAGTTTATTTTGTTTTGGCATATGTACTCAAACGCCGGTTACAATTTTACATCGACATCTATCTATCTATCTATCTATCTATCTATCTATCTATCTATCTATCTATCTATCTATCTATCTCAGTCTGTTCACATCTATCTATGTCTCTTAATTGGTCTGTTATTGTTGTGGTAGGATCCACCTAATTTGCATAGCGGAGTACCAACGATATAAATATGGTTGGTACCGGAAGACATGGAGGGAAATCAAGAGATCCAACTAGAGACTCTGCCCGACTGCGACTTAGTCAACACATTCTCCAGGAACGGTCTTCCCAGAAATATACAAAAGACTATATGTAAATATTGTGTACACTTTCTTGTTTCAATACATTTTATTCTAACTACATTTTGTGTTTGCATTATTATTCCATGCATTAGTCAAGTTTCAACAGTTATCTATCTATCTATCTATCTATCTATCCCCTTTCTTTCTCTCGATTCATATCTATCTATCTATCTATCTATCTATCTATTTATTTCCTTTCTTTCTTTCGATTCATATCTATCTATCTATCTATCTAATCTCGTATATATATATATATATATATATATATATATATATATATATATATATATATATATATATTCAAACCAAGCAAGGCGATAATGACACTAAGGCGGAAAGGGCTAGTGGGAATGAATGATTAAAAATAATGAAATAAAGATAAAAATATTTTAGAAGGAATGGGAAACCCAATCCTAAACAGGAAACAAAGGATAAACATTTATTCCTGTTCCAAAAATCGTAGACGCTTGTGAACAGATCGACAGGCGTATCTATCTATTTCTATTAATATATATATATATATATATATATATATATATATATATATATATATATATATAATATAATAATATTTTTAGTTTTTAAAAATATGATTCCTCCGCTACATAAGAGTTCTCATGTTTCAAAAGCGAGAGCCGAGACCCCTAACATAATTTTTTAAGTTATGAAGAGTTAAGGTGTCCGGACCCGCTTCCTTGTCAAGCGAAAATTTGGGAATAAGCTATCTTTTGGTTAGCTGGTTTTTATAAATACGGTATCGTTGGAACATTTGTTGCTATGGAAACGGCTAGTTTCGGTCGTTGAAGTTAGGTGGTTTAAGGGGCTAAGAATTAAGAATTAATTTTTATCTACAGGCCAGTCCCTTTCCAAAAAAGCGTATCAAGTTACAATGGTAATTCTATGTCCAGAGTGGTTTTGGCTTATGCTAGTCAGACGGCGTCTTTTTTATTTATGGGTTTGCCTTGAGTCGTTGAGTGGCTAGAAGGTTATGTTTCATTATTATCTATTTGATCTGTTTGTTTATTTGTTTATTTACATGGCTTTTTTTATCAAAGGGTTTTTCTCAATAATTATTGGGCTGAGTTTTTTAAGGCTTTTAAATTATGGACTTAATTTGTTTAAATCTATTTATTAATTATTTAATGCGAAAATCATTTGATGACGACAGAACACCGTTAACTCATGTCTATGGTTTAGTAACTTTTCACTATTTAGAAATCTAATGATATGCAGTTTTTCGTGTAGGCACAGAGGGCATGGGTCATCCCAGGTTTTACATGTTCTAGTTCTATTTATTATTTTCCATTTTACTTTCGGTGTTTTGTTCGTTTCCTTTAAATGCCAGTAGTATTGAGATAGAGATGTCTGACTTCTATTTTGGATGTTGTTGAAGGAGCTTTTGTGTTGTCTCCATCTAATTTTAAAATTATTCTTAGTTGACCCTATGTATAATTTTTCAGTGTTAGGGTTCTCTGTAGATGAGATGGTACATTGGTATACCACGGATTTAGTAAGGCATCTATTTTCTAACGGGCAGTCATTAGGGTTTCTACAATCACATGATTTTTCATTTTTTCTGTCTAGTTGCAGTTTAGGAGTTTTATTGGCACTGTCTTGGCATGGGTGTTTTCCTAAGATTTTACTATTATGCCTTTTTATTATTCTTTCTAGGTTTTCAGTGCAGCTGTAACTTAACTTTAGGCTATTCTTACTAAAGATTTGGCTTAGTTTGCTATTTTTGGGGAAGTGTTTACCTATTAAAGCTAGGAACTTATGGCCAAGTTTAGTGCTGACCATTTGGTTGAACGGAGGTGTATACCATATGACATTTCTTTTCCTATTCTTCTTACTATTAGTGCTATTGTTTGTATAGCTTATGTCAGCGTTTCTGTATCCGCTATTTTTCAAGGCCGTGTTATAAAATATATATATATATATATATATATAAGCCCAGATGCGGTCACAAACTCAACAACTCTGCGCTGTAGTTAATTTTTGCCCAAGTTTCATGCACTCGATCAGTTTTTTTGACTAAAGCAGTGATAATTAAATTTAAAGACAAAATATGTTGTCAGATTTTAGAAGTATTTAATTGAATTTTAAAGTTAAGCGTCCCTGCATAGTCTCTCGATATATTATTATAATGGAAATTTCGGCTACCTACATAGATATGATCCCATCCGTTAAAATATTTAGTCTGGCGAAGTCCTTTTGAAGGTCGAATTACATCACATAGGATTTTTTCTTTTTGTCATTTAATTACACAAACGCACACACAAGCGCACACACACACACACACACACACACACACACACACACACACACACACACACACACACACACACAAACCCACGCGCGCGTACGCACACATACATATATGTATATAATACTGTAATAATGTTTTGAAATGTCTATAAAAGGAACAGTTCTTCACGCTTTAATGCGCGCATGACCATGACATGACAACACAAGAAAAACTTCCATAGGGGATAATTTCTTCACGTTCTAATGAACGCTATGGATGACTATCAACCGGTGCATTTAAAAGCAATAGCAACAATTACAGTAATGGATATCGAAAATCAGTTTTGTGTTACTACATGCACCCGTGAACAACACACAGTTATGTGTTACTACGTACAGCCCTGAAGATGATCTCAGAAGAGGATCGAAAGTACTTCGGAAATAGAAAATAAAAACAATTTTCATAGTTATCGCACATTTCCCACACCATTTACTTGCAATACACGGACGGTTATCAACGAGGATGAACGGATTTTAAATACATGTTTGTTCATATCTATCTATCTATCTATCTATCTATCTATCTATCTATCAATCTATCTATCTATCTATCTATGTCTGTTCATATCTATCTATCTATCTATCTATCTATCTATCTATCTATCTATGTCTGTTCATTATCTATCTATCTATCTATCTATCTATCTATGTCTGTTCATATCTATCTATCTATCTATCTATCTATCTATCTATCTATCTATGTCTGTTCATATCTATCTATCTATCTATCTATCTATCTATCTATCTATCTATCTATCTATCTCAGCCTGTTCATATCTATCTATCTATCTATCTATCTATCTATCTATCTATCTATGTCTGTTCATATCTATCTATATATCTATCTATCTATTTATCTATCTGTTCATTATCTATCTATCTATCTATCTATCTATCTATCTATGTCTGTTCATATCTATCTATCTATCTATCTATCTATCTATTTTATCTATCTGTCTATCTATGTTCAATATCTATCTATCTATCTATCTATCTATCTATCTATCTATCTATCTATCTATCTATCTATCTATGTTCATATCTATCTATCTGAACTAATATTTTCCTTGAAATAAATAATTTTTGTACTTAAGTAAGGATCCTTTCTTTCTTTTTGTCGCTTTAATAATCTTCTTATTTCTTTCTTTTTCCTCTCTTCTCTCTTTCCATTCAAACTCCAGCATATAACGGTGAGTCCCGCTTTCACCTTCAAGCTGATGATTTTCCTCATCCTACCACTCACCGTACCTTAAAGAAAACACATTATTTCTCTTTTTCTTTCATCCTACGTATGATAATCTTTTAAGCCATTCTGCTAATTATCCAAATCTATTCGTTCTTCTCCATTCAGATCTTTGATTATTCATCTGTAATCCTTCCGATGGACTTTTGTGCGCCTTCTTTTGCTGAACGGTTTTTTTCTCTGATGGTGATTTCAAACCCGATCATAAATGAAACATCTTCGTCTATTACTTCCAAATGAAAGGAAATTAAGCACAAATCTAAGAAAGCAGAGAGATGCACCGAGAAACACGAAACGCCTTTCGAAAACATTAATGAAGAATTTTATAAGTACAATTCATTAAGTACAAAAATCTCCATCGTTAAAGATGCTGGCAAAATGGTCATCTTATGCTATAACTCCAGACTCCTTCTGTCATTTTTTTATCTTTAATAACGACATATTAAACTAAAAATGGATTTTATATGCTAACATTTTTTTTATCTACAAAATACTTCCGGTAAAGCAGTTTTTAAATAAGCTGTATAACCTCTGTACCTACCGATCATAAATGGAGCACCATCAGTAGTCCACACCATAATATTTCTTCGAAATAAGCGACGACTTCTTTGAAATTTATTTAACCTTTAGTGTCTGAAGACAACTGGCAAAAAGCATTTTCTCTCTTTAATGATCTCCATTCAGAAACCTGACATATCCTAATAGCATAGGTTCATTATTTCTCAAGCTAGATTCGGCAAGTTGAATAAGAAACTGTTTCACTTGTAGTTGGGAGACTAGCTGCTTTTCTACATCGCCAGCTATGCAGTTAAAATGCACTGAAACCAAGTTGCATCTTTGTGAGTAAAATGGTTTTGTCTATATGATAAAATTATAATAAATAAATAAATAAATAAATAAATAAATATATATATATATATATATATATATATTCAAGAATTATCATTGAAATATATAGACATATTGTGTCTATTTAAGGCAGGTTTTATTGCAGTTACAAGGACACATGGCACAGTGGATACAGGCGGGTTTATATATCCAGTGACAGGACCCAAAAAGTGTGAGTTCAATACCTGGTTAACGCAGTGGAGAACTTGCAGAGGGGAATTAACAGGAGATAACAATTAACGTGGAACTAGAACAGTCTGCCAAAGTGAGCGAAATAAGGTGTTCAGTTCGACATTCCAACCACCTGAAGAAGGCCGGAGCGTACAACGGGCGAAACGTTGTGATAAATATGGGGACAAAGATGAGGACAATAGTCCGAATAATGTAAATAGTGCACATAATACCTCATCTCAGAAATATAGACAGATACAGTTACAATAAGTATGTCTGTGTAATTTACACTTGAAGAAAAGTTTGAAAGTACTTGGGGTGAAAAAAAAAACCTTCCTGGATGAATTTCATCTTAACATCAGAAAACTGGTTAAACAACTGTAAAGGATCCGTATGAAAATAGACATAATATGAAACATGTTTAAATAAAGATATGTTGCCTAAATATTCATACACCTCCCCATATATATATATATATATATATATATATATATATATATATATATATATATATATATATATATATATATATATATAACACATAATATGAAATATGTTTAAATAAAGATATGTTGCCTAAATATTCATACACCTCCCAGTATATATATATATATATATATATATATAAATATAAAAGTGAACATTGAAGTCAACACTCAGGCTGTTTCATGCTGGACGCAATCGCCAGGCCGATGATTGCGTCCAGCATGAAACAGCCTGTCGCCTCTGAGTGTTGACTTCAATGTTCACTTTTATATTTACATACGCTCTATCTCTGATATTGAGCACTTTATCCCATAAATATAGCACACCTTAAAACTACCACCTTCATATATATATATATATATATATATATATATATATATATATATATATGTATGTATGTATGTATTCAAGTCATATGTATTAGTCTATATAAGTAGTTGTACTTACATCATCATCTTCAAATTCAGTTCGCTCATTATGCGCCTCTACGTTCAACATTGCCCTCCATCTCGCAATTGTGACTAATGGCGACATGTTAAGGTTTCCGCGTCCCTCCTCTCTTTGAGGTAGATTTGTTTTTGAAGTTACCTTCTAACCTTTACCTGGTTTTAATTCAGAGTTTCCTTCTCTTTGTCTGTTTTGCTATCTTACCAATAACTCAATTAATACCTTTCCCAAGCCTATTTGCACGTAAGTCAATACAATGAACTCGACTGGATTTCGAACTCGGACCTCCAATTTCTCAATCAGAGCCGCTAAACATTACTCCACCGTGCCTCCACTGTACTTACATAAGTAGCAGTATTTTGTGTGTGTGTGCGTGTGTGTGTGTGCAGTGTTCAAATTCATTAGTGCTGGCTGCTTCCATCGCTTGTATTTCGGTATATTAAAAACCCGAGAGGCAGTAACGAAATAGCCTGATAATATGGAAATGGCGTAAGAGGCGAATGATATAATTATCAAATCAGCAATAATCAATGCCATACGATTTCTCGAAGCTTTTTTTTTCCTTCTCCAGGTTTAATAAATAGCATTGTATTGAAATATTTTCTTTCTTCAACAATGTTGTATCATTATTTTGGTTTGTGGTTCTTTTTTTTTTTTAAATTATTTTGTAATCAATACTGGAGATATCTTATGGCATTTGAAAATCTTGAGTGCTCCGTCCGTGGGCGTCGGAAAGGATAATATGTTATATTCCTTCGTGATGAAAATACGGGTGTTGCTTTCGAGGATTCCAAGACTTTAGGAAGAAGAAAGAAAAAAACTTTTCTGCAGAATGAAGGAAAAAAACAAAACAAAAAAAAAAAGACGAAATTTGGAATTGAAGTGATAGCTGGAAGAAACACTCCGTTTTTTTAATGGGATGAAGAAAACTCACAGAAGGAAAAATTTAAACAGAAAAAAAAAATGTCCGGGCCCGGTTGGTGGATTGGTCAGTTGTGCATTTGCATTGCTGTTCGGGGTTCGAGTTCAAGCTATTAATTTGAATGTGGATGTTTTAATGACAGACTATTTTCTTTTTGAAAAAAAAATGGTAGGTGTGTTTTTTTGTGCTGTTGTTCTCCATAAAAAGAAAAGAGAAAAATAAAATAGAATAAAGAAAAAAAAAGAATAATAAGGAAAGAGAAAAGTGAAGAGAAGAAAAAAAAGAAGAAAAAAAGAATAATGAGGAAAGAGAAAAGTGAAGAGAAGAAGAAAAAGAAGAAAAAAGAATAATAAGGAAAGAGAAAAGTGAAGAGAAGAAAAAGAAGAAAAAAAGAATAATAAGGAAAGAGAAAAGTGAAGAGAAGAAGAAAAAGAAGAAAAAAAGAATAATAAGGAAAGAGAAAAGTGAAGAGAAGAAGAAAAAGAAGAAAAAAATAATAATAAGGAAAGAGAAAAGTGAAGAGAAGTAGAAAAAGAAGAAAAAAAGAATAATAAGGAAAGAGAAAAGTGAAGAGAAGAAGAAAAAGAAGAAAAAAGAATAATAAGGAAAGAGAAAAGTGAAGAGAAGAAGAAAAAGAAGAAAAAAAGAATAATAAGGAAAGAGAAAAGTGAAGAGAAGAAGAAAAAGAAGAAAAAAAGAATAATAAGGAAAGAGAAAAGTGAAGAGAAGAAGAAAAAGAAGAAAAAAAAGAATAATAAGGAAAGAGAAAAGTGAAGAGAAGAAGAAAAAAAAGAAAGAAAAGAATAATAAGGAAAGAGAAAAGTGAAGAGAAGAAAAAGAAGAAAAAAAGAATAAAAAGGAAAGAGAAAAGTGAAGAGGAGAAAAAGAAGAAAAAAAAGAATAATAAGGAAAGAGAAAAGTGGAGAGAAGCAGAAAAAGAAGAAAAAAAGAATAATAAGGAAAGAGAAAAGTGAAGAGAACAAAACGAAGAAAAAAAGAATAATAAGGAAAGAGAAAAGTGAAGAGAAGAAAAAGAAGAAAAAAAGAATAATAAGGAAAGAGAAAAGTGAAGAGAAGGAGAAAAAGAAGAAAAAAAGAATAATAAGGAAAGAGAAAAGTGAAGAGAAGAAGAAAAAGAAGAAAAAAAGAATAATAAGGAAAGAGAAAAGTGAAGAGAAGAAAAAGAGGAAAAAAAGAATAATAAGGGAAGAGAAAAGTGAAGAGAAGAAGAAAAAGAAGAAAAAAAGAATAATAAGGAAAGAGAAAAGTGAAGAGAAGAAGAAAAAGAAGAAAAAAAAGAATAATAAGGAAAGAGAAAAGTGGAGAGAAGAAGAAAAAGAAGAAAAAAAGAATAATAAGGAAAGAGAAAAGTGAAGAGAAGTAGAAAAAGAAGAAATAAAGAATAATAAGGAAAGAGAAAAGTGAAGAGAAGCAGAAAAAGAAGAAAAAAAGAATAATAAGGAAAGAGAAAAGTGAAGAGAAGAAAAAGAAGAAAAAAAGAATAATAAGGAAAGAGAAAAGTGAAGAGAAGAAGAAAAAGAAGAAAAAAAGAATAATAAGGAAAGAGAAAAGTGAAGAGAAGAAAAAGAAGAAAAAAAGAATAATAAGGAAAGAGAAAAGTGAAGAGAAGAAAAAGAAGAAAAAAAGAATAATAAGGAAAGAGAAAAGTGAAGAGAAGAAGAAAAAGAAGAAAAAAAAGAATAATAAGGAAAGAGAAAAGTGAAGAGAAGAAGAAAAAAAAGAAAAAAGAAGAATAATAAGGAAAGAGAAAAGTGAAGAGAAGAAAAAGAAGAAAAAAAGTATAATAAGGAAAGAGAAAAGTGAAGAGAAGAAGAAAAAGAAGAAAAAAAGAATAATAAGGAAAGAGAAAAGTGAAGAGAAGAAAAAGAAGAAAAAAGAATAATAAGGAAAGAGAAAAGTGAAGAGAAGAAGAAAAAGAAGAAAAAAAAGAATAATAAGGAAAGAGAAAAGTGAAGAGAAGAAGAAAAAAAAGAAAAAAAAGAATAATAAGGAAAGAGAAAAGTGAAGAGAAGAAAAAGAAGAAAAAATAGAATAATAAGGAAAGAGAAAAGTGGAGAGAAGCAGAAAAAGAAGAAAAAAAGAATAATAAGGAAAGAGAAAAGTGAAGAGAAGAAGAAAAAGAAGAAAAAAAGAATAATAAGGAAAGAGAAAAGTGAAGAGAAGCAGAAAAAGAAGAAAAAAAGAATAATAAGGAAAGAGAAAAGTGAAGAGAAGAAAAAGAAGAAAAAAAGAATAATAAGGAAAGAGAAAAGTGAAGAGAAGAAGAAAAAGAAGAAAAAAAGAATAATAAGGAAAGAGAAAAGTGAAGAGAAGAAGAAAAAGAAGAAAAAAAGAATAATAAGGAAAGAGAAAAGTGAAGAGAAGAAAAAGAAGAAAAAAAGAATAATAAGGAAAGAGAAAAGTGAAGAGAAGAAGAAAAAGAAGAAAAAAAAGAATAATAAGGAAAGAGAAAAGTGAAGAGAAGAAGAAAAAAAAGAAAAAAAAGAATAATAAGGAAAGAGAAAAGTGAAGAGAAGAAAAAGAAGAAAAAAAGAATAAAAAGGAAAGAGAAAAGTGAAGAGAAGAAAAAGAAGAAAAAAAAGAATAATAAGGAAAGAGAAAAGTGGAGAGAAGCAGAAAAAGAAGAAAAAAAGAATAATAAGGAAAGAGAAAAGTGAAGAGAACAAAACGAAGAAAAAAAGAATAATAAGGAAAGAGAAAAGTGAAGAGAAGAAAAAGAGGAAAAAAAGAATAATAAGGGAAGAGAAAAGTGAAGAGAAGAAGAAAAAAAAGAATAATAAGGAAAGAGAAAAGTGAAGAGAAGAAGAAAAAGAAGGAAAAAAGAATAATAAGGAAAGAGAAAAGTGAAGAGAACAAAACGAAGAAAAAAAGAATAATAAGGAAAGAGAAAAGTGAAGAGAAGCAGAAAAAGAAGAAAAAAAGAATAATAAGTAAAGAGAAAAGTGAAGACAAGAAAACGAAGAAAAAAAAGAATAATAAGGAAAGAGAAAAGTGAAGAGAAGAAGAAAAAAAAGAAAAAAAGAATAATAAGGAAAGAGAAAAGTGAAGAGAAGAAGAAAAAGAAGGAAAAAAGAATAATAAGGAAAGAGAAAAGTGAAGAGAAGAAAAAGAAGAAAAAAAGAATAATAAGGAAAGAGAAAAGTGAAGAGGAGAAAAAGAAGAAAAAAAGAATAATAAGGAAAGAGAAAAGTGAAGAGAAGAAAAAGAAGAAAAAAAGAATAATAAGGAAAGAGAAAAGTGAAGAGAAGAAGAAAAAGAAGAAAAAAAGAATAATAAGGAAAGAGAAAAGTGAAGAGAAGAAGAAAAAGAAGAAAAAAAGAATAATAAGGAAAGAGAAAAGTGAAGAGAAGAAGAAAAAGAAGAAAAAAAAGAATAATAAGGAAAGAGAAAAGTGAAGAGAAGAAGAAAAAAAAGAAAAAAAAGAATAATAAGGAAAGAGAAAAGTGAAGAGAAGAAAAAGAAGAAAAAAAGAATAAAAAGGAAAGAGAAAAGTGAAGAGAAGAAAAAGAAGAAAAAAAAGAATAATAAGGAAAGAGAAAAGTGGAGAGAAGCAGAAAAAGAAGAAAAAAAGAATAATAAGGAAAGAGAAAAGTGAAGAGAACAAAACGAAGAAAAAAAGAATAATAAGGAAAGAGAAAAGTGAAGAGAAGAAAAAGAGGAAAAAAAGAATAATAAGGGAAGAGAAAAGTGAAGAGAAGAAGAAAAAAAAGAAAAAAAGAATAATAAGGAAAGAGAAAAGTGAAGAGAAGAAGAAAAAGAAGGAAAAAAGAATAATAAGGAAAGAGAAAAGTGAAGAGAACAAAACGAAGAAAAAAAGAATAATAAGGAAAGAGAAAAGTGAAGAGAAGCAGAAAAAGAAGAAAAAAAGAATAATAAGTAAAGAGAAAAGTGAAGACAAGAAAACGAAGAAAAAAAAGAATAATAAGGAAAGAGAAAAGTGAAGAGAAGAAGAAAAAAAAGAAAAAAAGAATAATAAGGAAAGAGAAAAGTGAAGAGAAGAAGAAAAAGAAGGAAAAAAGAATAATAAGGAAAGAGAAAAGTGAAGAGAAGAAAAAGAAGAAAAAAAGAATAATAAGGAAAGAGAAAAGTGAAGAGGAGAAAAAGAAGAAAAAAAGAATAATAAGGAAAGAGAAAAGTGAAGAGAAGAAAAAGAAGAAAAAAAGAATAATAAGGAAAGAGAAAAGTGAAGAGAAGAAGAAAAAGAAGAAAAAAAGAATAATAAGGAAAGAGAAAAGTGAAGAGAAGAAGAAAAAGAAGAAAAAAAGAATAATAAGGAAAGAGAAAAGTGAAGAGAAGAAAAAGAAGAAAAAATAGAATAATAAGGAAAGAGAAAAGTGGAGAGAAGCATAAAAAGAAGAAAAAAAGAATAATAAGGAAAGAGAAAAGTGAAGAGAACAAAACGAAGAAAAAAAGAATAATAAGGAAAGAGAAAAGTGAAGAGAAGCAGAAAAAGAAGAAAAAAAGAATAATAAGGAAAGAGAAAAGTGAAGAGAAGAAAACGAAGAAAAAAAAGAATAATAAGGAAAGAGAAAAGGGAAGAGAAGAAGAAAAAAAAAGAAAAAAAGATTAATAAGGAAAGAGAAAAGTGAAGAGAAGAAGAAAAAAAAGAAAAAAAAGAATAATAAGGAAAGAGAAAAGTGAAGAGAAGAAAAAGAGGAAAAAAAGAATAATAAGGAAAGAGAAAAGTTAAGAGAAGAAGAAAAAGAAGAAAAAAAAGAATAATAAGGTAAGAGAAAAGTGAAGAGAAGAAGAAAAAGAAGAAAAAGAATAATAAGGAAAGAGAAAAGTGAAGAGAAGTAGAAAAAGAAGAAATAAAGAATAATAAGGAAAGAGAAAAGTGAAGAGAAGCAGAAAAAGAAGAAAAAAAGAATAATAAGGAAAGAGAAAAGTGAAGAGAACAAAACGAAGAAAAAAAGAATAATAAGGAAAGGGAAAAGTGAAGAGAAGCAGAAAAAGAAGAAAAAAAGAATAATAAGGAAAGAGAAATGTGAAGAGAAGAAAACGAAGAAAAAAAAGAATAATAAGGTAAGAGAAAAGTGAAGAGAAGAAGAAAAAAAAGAAAAAAAGAATAATAAGGAAAGAGAAAAGTGAAGAGAAGAAGAAAAAGAAGGAAAAAGAATAATAAGGAAAGAGAAAAGTGAAGAGAAGAAAAAGAAGAAAAAAAGAATAATAAAAAAAGAGAAAAGTGAAGAGAAGAAAAAGAAGAAAAAAAGAATAATAAGGAAAGAGAAAAGTGAAGAGAAGAAGAAAAAGAAGAAAAAAAAGAATAATAAAGAAAGAGAAAAGTGAAGAGAAGAAAAAGAAGAAAAAAAGAATAATAAGGAAAGAGAAAAGTGAAGAGAAGAAAAAGAAGAAAAAAAAGAATAATAAGGAAAGAGAAAAGTGGAGAGAAGAAGAAAAAGAAGAAAAAAAGAATAATAAGGAAAGAGAAAAGTGAAGAGAAGTAGAAAAAGAAGAAATAAAGAATAATAAGGAAAGAGAAAAGTCAAGAGAAGCAGAAAAAGAAGAAAAAAAGAATAATAAGGAAAGAGAAAAGTGAAGAGAAGAAAACGAAGAAAAAAAGAATAATAAGGAAAGAGAAAAGTGAAGAGAAGAAGAAAAAGAAGAAAAAATAGAATAATAAGGAAAGAGAAAAGTGAAGAGAAGAAGAAAAAGAAGAAAAAAAAGAATAATAAGGAAAAAGAAAAGTGAAGAGAAGAAGAAAAAGAAGAAAAAAAGAATAATAAGGAAAGAGAAAAGTGAAGAGAAGAAAAAGAAGAAAAAAAAGAATAATAAGGAAAGAGAAAAGTGAAGAGAAGAAAAAGAAGAAAAAATGAATAATAAGGAAAGAGAAAAGTGAAGAGAAGAAGAAAAAGAAGATAAAAAGAATAATAAGGAAAGAGAAAAGTGAAGAGAAGAAGAAAAAGAAGAAAAAAAAGAATAATAAGGAAAGAGAAAAGTGAAGAGAAGAAGGAAAAGAAGAAGAAAAAGAATAATAAGGAAAGAGAAAAGTGGAGAGAAGAAGAAAAAGAAGAAAAAAAGAATAATAAGGAAAGAGAAAAGTGAAGAGAAGTAGAAAAAGAAGAAATAAAGAATAATAAGTAAAGAGAAAAGTGAAGAGAAGCAGAAAAAGAAGAAAAAAAGAATAATAAGGAAAGAGAAAAGTGAAGAGAACAAAACGAAGAAAAAAAGAATAATAAGGAAAGAGAAAAGTGAAGAGAAGCAGAAAAAGAAGAAAAAAGAATAATAAGGAAAGAGAAAAGTGAAGAGAAGAAAACGAAGAAAAAAAGAATAATAAGGAAAGAGAAAAGTGAAGAGAAGAAGAAAAAAAAGAAAAAAAAGAATAATAAGGAAAGAGAAAAGTGAAGAGAAGAAGAAAAAGAAGAAAAAAAGAATAATAAGGAAAGAGAAAAGTGAAGAGAAGAAAAAGAAGAAAAAAAGAATAATAAGGAAAGAGAAACGTGAAGAGAAGAAAAAGAAGAAAAAAAAGAATAATAAGGAAAGAGAAAAGTGAAGAGAAGAAAAAGAAGAAAAAAAGAATAATAAGGAAAGAGAAAAGTGAAGAGAAGAAGAAAAAGAAGAAAAAAAGAATAATAAGGAAAGAGAAAAGTGAAGAGAAGAAGAAAAAGAAGAAAAAAAGAATAATAAGGAAAGAGAAAAGTGAAGAGAAGAAAACGAAGAAAAAAAAGAATAATAAGGAAAGAGAAAAGTGAAGAGAAGAAGAAAAAAAAGAAAAAAAGAATAATAAGGAAAGAGAAAAGTGAAGAGAAGAAAAGAAGAAAAAAAAGAATAATAAGGAAAGAGAAAAGTGAAGAGATGAAAAAGAAGAAAAAAAGAATAATAAGGAAAGAGAAAAGTGAAGAGAAGAAGAAAAAGAAGAAAAAAAGAATAATAAGGAAAGAGAAAAAATGAAGAGAAGAAAAAGAAGAAAAAAAGAATAATAAGGAAAGAGAAAAGTGAAGAGAAGAAAAAGAAGAAAAAAAAGAATAATAAGGAAAGAGAAAAGTGGAGAGAAGCAGAAAAAGAAGAAAAAAAGAATAATAAGGAAAGAGAAAAGTGAAGAGAACAAAACGAAAAAAAAAGAATAATAAGGAAAGAGAAAAGTGAAGAGAAGCAGAAAAAGAAGAAAAAAAGAATAATAAGGAAAGAGAAAAGTGAAGAGAAGAAAACGAAGAAAAAAAAGAATAATAAGGAAAGAGAAAAGTGAAGAGAAGAAGAAAAAAAAGAAAAAAAGAAGAATAAGGAAAGAGAAAAGTGAAGAGAAGAAGAAAAAAAAAAAAAAAAAGAATAATAAGGAAAGAGAAAAGTGAAGAGAAGAAAAAGAGGAAAAAAAGAATAATAAGGAAAGAGAAAAGTGAAGAGAAGAAGAAAAAGAAGAAAAAAAAGAATAATAAGGAAAGAGAAAAGTGAAGAGAAGAAGAAAAAGAAGAAAAAAAGAATAATAAGGAAAGAGAAAAGTGAAGAGAAGTAAAAGAAGAAAAAAAAGAATAATAAGGAAAGAGAAAATGAAGAGAAGAAAAAGAAGAAAAAAAGAATAATAAGGAAAGAGAAAAGTGAAGAGAAGAAGAAAAAGAAGAAAAAAGAATAATAAGGAAAGAGAAAAGTGAAGAGAAGAAGAAAAAGAAGAAAAAAGAATAATAAGGAAAGAGAAAAGTGAAGAGAAGAAAAAGAGGAAAAAAAGAATAATAAGGAAAGAGAAAAGTGAAGAGAAGAAGAAAAAGAAGAAAAAAAAGGATAATAAGGAAAGAGAAAAGTGAAGAGAGGAAGAAAAAGAAGAAAAAAAAGAATAATAAGGAAAGAGAAAAGTGAAGAGAAGAAGAAAAAGAAGAAAAAAAGAATAATAAGGAAAGAGAAAAGTGAAGAGAAGTAGAAAAAGAAGAAAAAAAGAATAATAAGGAAAGAGAAAAGTGAAGAGAACTAGAAAAAGAAGAAATAAAGAATAATAAGTAAAGAGAAAAGTGAAGAGAAGCAGAAAAAGAAGAAAAAAAGAATAATAAGGAAAGAGAAAAGTGAAGAGAACAAAACGAAGAAAAAAAGAATAATAAGGAAAGAGAAAAGTGAAGAGAAGTAGAAAAAGAAGAAAAAAGAATAATAAGGAAAGAGAAAAGTGAAGAGAAGAAAACGAAGAAAAAAAGAATAATAAGGAAAGAGAAAAGTGAAGAGAAGAAGAAAAAAAAGAAAAAAAAGAATAATAAGGAAAGAGAAAAGTGAAGAGAAGAAGAAAAAGAAGAAAAAAAGAATAATAAGGAAAGAGAAAAGTGAAGAGAAGAAAAAGAAGAAAAAAAGAATAATAAGGAAAGAGAAACGTGAAGAGAAGAAAAAGAAGAAAAAAAAGAATAATAAGGAAAGAGAAAAGTGAAAAGAAGAAAAAGAAGAAAAAAAGAATAATAAGGAAAGAGAAAAGTGAAGAGAAGAAGAAAAAGAAGAAAAAAAGAATAATAAGGAAAGAGAAAAGTGAAGAGAAGAAGAAAAAGAAGAAAAAAAGAATAATAAGGAAAGAGAAAAGTGAAGAGAAGAAAACGAAGAAAAAAAAGAATAATAAGGAAAGAGAAAAGTGAAGAGAAGATGAAAAAAAAGAAAAAAAGAATAATAAGGAAAGAGAAAAGTGAAGAGAAGAAAAGAAGAAAAAAAAGAATAATAAGGAAAGAGAAAAGTGAAGAGATGAAAAAGAAGAAAAAAAGAATAATAAGGAAAGAGAAAAGTGAAGAGAAGAAGAAAAAGAAGAAAAAAAGAATAATAAGGAAAGAGAAAAAATGAAGAGAAGAAAAAGAAGAAAAAAAGAATAATAAGGAAAGAGAAAAGTGAAGAGAAGAAAAAGAAGAAAAAAAAGAATAATAAGGAAAGAGAAAAGTGGAGAGAAGCAGAAAAAGAAGAAAAAAAGAATAATAAGGAAAGAGAAAAGTGAAGAGAACAAAACGAAAAAAAAAGAATAATAAGGAAAGAGAAAAGTGAAGAGAAGCAGAAAAAGAAGAAAAAAAGAATAATAAGGAAAGAGAAAAGTGAAGAGAAGAAAACGAAGAAAAAAAAGAATAATAAGGAAAGAGAAAAGTGAAGAGAAGAAGAAAAAAAAGAAAAAAAGAAGAATAAGGAAAGAGAAAAGTGAAGAGAAGAAGAAAAAAAAGAAAAAAAAGAATAATAAGGAAAGAGAAAAGTGAAGAGAAGAAAAAGAGGAAAAAAAGAATAATAAGGAAAGAAAAAAGTGAAGAGAAGAAGAAAAAGAAGAAAAAAAAGAATAATAAGGAAAGAGAAAAGTGAAGAGAAGAAGAAAAAGAAGAAAAAAAGAATAATAAGGAAAGAGAAAAGTGAAGAGAAGTAAAAGAAGAAAAAAAAGAATAATAAGGAAAGAGAAAATGAAGAGAAGAAAAAGAAGAAAAAAAGAATAATAAGGAAAGAGAAAAGTGAAGAGAAGAAGAAAAAGAAGAAAAAAAGAATAATAAGGAAAGAGAAAAGTGAAGAGAAGAAGAAAAAGAAGAAAAAAAGAATAATAAGGAAAGAGAAAAGTGAAGAGAAGAAAAAGAGGAAAAAAAAGAATAATAAGGAAAGAGAAAAGTGAAGAGAAGAAGAAAAAGAAGAAAAAAAAGGATAATAAGGAAAGAGAAAAGTGAAGAGAAGAAGAAAAAGAAGAAAAAAAAGAATAAAAAGGAAAGAGAAAAGTGAAGAGAAGAAGAAAAAGAAGAAAAAAAGAATAATAAGGAAAGAGAAAAGTGAAGAGAAGTAGAAAAAGAAGAAAAAAAGAATAATAAGGAAAGAGAAAAGTGAAGAGAAGAAAAAGAAGAAAAAAAGAATAATAAGGAAAGAGAAAAGTGAAGAGAAGAAGAAAAAGAAGAAAAAAAAGAATAATAAGGAAAGAGAAAAGTGAAGAGAAGAAAAAGAAGAAAAAAAAGAATAATAAGGAAAGAGAAAAGTGAAAAGAAGAAAAAGAAGAAAAAAAGAATAATAAGGAAAGAGAAAAGTGAAGAGAAGAAGAAAAAGAAGAAAAAAAGAATAATAAGGAAAGAGAAAAGTGAAGAGAAGAAGAAAAAGAAGAAAAAAAGAATAATAAGGAAAGAGAAAAGTGAAGAGAAGAAAACGAAGAAAAAAAAGAATAATAAGGAAAGAGAAAAGTGAAGAGAAGATGAAAAAAAAGAAAAAAAGAATAATAAGGAAAGAGAAAAGTGAAGAGAAGAAAAGAAGAAAAAAAAGAATAATAAGGAAAGAGAAAAGTGAAGAGATGAAAAAGAAGAAAAAAAGAATAATAAGGAAAGAGAAAAGTGAAGAGAAGAAGAAAAAGAAGAAAAAAAGAATAATAAGGAAAGAGAAAAAATGAAGAGAAGAAAAAGAAGAAAAAAAGAATAATAAGGAAAGAGAAAAGTGAAGAGAAGAAAAAGAAGAAAAAAAAGAATAATAAGGAAAGAGAAAAGTGGAGAGAAGCAGAAAAAGAAGAAAAAAAGAATAATAAGGAAAGAGAAAAGTGAAGAGAACAAAACGAAAAAAAAAGAATAATAAGGAAAGAGAAAAGTGAAGAGAAGCAGAAAAAGAAGAAAAAAAGAATAATAAGGAAAGAGAAAAGTGAAGAGAAGAAAACGAAGAAAAAAAAGAATAATAAGGAAAGAGAAAAGTGAAGAGAAGAAGAAAAAAAAGAAAAAAAGAAGAATAAGGAAAGAGAAAAGTGAAGAGAAGAAGAAAAAAAAGAAAAAAAAGAATAATAAGGAAAGAGAAAAGTGAAGAGAAGAAAAAGAGGAAAAAAAGAATAATAAGGAAAGAAAAAAGTGAAGAGAAGAAGAAAAAGAAGAAAAAAAAGAATAATAAGGAAAGAGAAAAGTGAAGAGAAGAAGAAAAAGAAGAAAAAAAGAATAATAAGGAAAGAGAAAAGTGAAGAGAAGTAAAAGAAGAAAAAAAAGAATAATAAGGAAAGAGAAAATGAAGAGAAGAAAAAGAAGAAAAAAAGAATAATAAGGAAAGAGAAAAGTGAAGAGAAGAAGAAAAAGAAGAAAAAAAGAATAATAAGGAACGAGAAAAGTGAAGAGAAGAAGAAAAAGAAGAAAAAAAGAATAATAAGGAAAGAGAAAAGTGAAGAGAAGAAAAAGAGGAAAAAAAAGAATAATAAGGAAAGAGAAAAGTGAAGAGAAGAAGAAAAAGAAGAAAAAAAAGGATAATAAGGAAAGAGAAAAGTGAAGAGAAGAAGAAAAAGAAGAAAAAAAAGAATAATAAGGAAAGAGAAAAGTGAAGAGAAGAAGAAAAAGAAGAAAAAAAGAATAATAAGGAAAGAGAAAAGTGAAGAGAAGTAGAAAAAGAAGAAAAAAAGAATAATAAGGAAAGAGAAAAGTGAAGAGAAGAAAAAGAAGAAAAAAAGAATAATAAGGAAAGAGAAAAGTGAAGAGAAGAAGAAAAAGAAGAAAAAAAAGAATAATAAGGAAAGAGAAAAGTGAAGAGAAGAAGAAAAATAAGAAAAAAAAGAATGATAAGGAAAGAGAAAAGTGAAGAGAAGAAAAAGAAGAAAAAAAGAATAATAAGGAAAGAGAAAAGTGACGAGAAGAAAAAGAAGAAAAAAAAGAATAATAAGGAAAGAGAAAAGTGGAGAGAAGCAGAAAAAGAAGAAAAAAAAGAATAATAAGGAAAGAGAAAAAATGAAGAGAAGAAAAAGAAGAAAAAAAGAATAATAAGGAAAGAGAAAAGTGAAGAGAAGAAAAAGAAGAAAAAAAAGAATAATAAGGAAAGAGAAAAGTGGAGAGAAGCAGAAAAAGAAGAAAAAAAGAATAATAAGGAAAGAGAAAAGTGAAGAGAACAAAACGAAAAAAAAAGAATAATAAGGAAAGAGAAAAGTGAAGAGAAGCAGAAAAAGAAGAAAAAAAGAATAATAAGGAAAGAGAAAAGTGAAGAGAAGAAAACGAAGAAAAAAAAGAATAATAAGGAAAGAGAAAAGTGAAGAGAAGAAGAAAAAAAAGAAAAAAAGAAGAATAAGGAAAGAGAAAAGTGAAGAGAAGAAGAAAAAAAAGAAAAAAAAGAATAATAAGGAAAGAGAAAAGTGAAGAGAAGAAAAAGAGGAAAAAAAGAATAATAAGGAAAGAAAAAAGTGAAGAGAAGAAGAAAAAGAAGAAAAAAAAGAATAATAAGGAAAGAGAAAAGTGAAGAGAAGAAGAAAAAGAAGAAAAAAAGAATAATAAGGAAAGAGAAAAGTGAAGAGAAGTAAAAGAAGAAAAAAAAGAATAATAAGGAAAGAGAAAATGAAGAGAAGAAAAAGAAGAAAAAAAGAATAATAAGGAAAGAGAAAAGTGAAGAGAAGAAGAAAAAGAAGAAAAAAAGAATAATAAGGAAAGAGAAAAGTGAAGAGAAGAAGAAAAAGAAGAAAAAAAGAATAATAAGGAAAGAGAAAAGTGAAGAGAAGAAAAAGAGGAAAAAAAAGAATAATAAGGAAAGCGAAAAGTGAAGAGAAGAAGAAAAAGAAGAAAAAAAGGATAATAAGGAAAGAGAAAAGTGAAGAGAAGAAGAAAAAGAAGAAAAAAAAGAATAATAAGGAAAGAGAAAAGTGAAGAGAAGAAGAAAAAGAAGAAAAAAAGAATAATAAGGAAAGAGAAAAGTGAAGAGAAGTAGAAAAAGAAGAAAAAAAGAATAATAAGGAAAGAGAAAAGTGAAGAGAAGAAAAAGAAGAAAAAAAGAATAATAAGGAAAGAGAAAAGTGAAGAGAAGAAGAAAAAGAAGAAAAAAAAGAATAATAAGGAAAGAGAAAAGTGAAGAGAAGAAGAAAAATAAGAAAAAAAAGAATGATAAGGAAAGAGAAAAGTGAAGAGAAGAAAAAGAAGAAAAAAAGAATAATAAGGAAAGAGAAAAGTGACGAGAAGAAAAAGAAGAAAAAAAAGAATAATAAGGAAAGAGAAAAGTGGAGAGAAGCAGAAAAAGAAGAAAAAAAAGAATAATAAGGAAAGAGAAAAGTGAAGAGAAGAAGAAAAAGAAGAAAAAAAGAATAATAAGGAAAGAGAAAAGTGAAGAGAAGTAGAAAAAGAAGAAAAAAAGAATAATAAGGAAAGAGAAAAGTGAAAAGAAGAAAAAGAAGAAAAAAAGAATAATAAGGAAAGAGAAAAGTGAAGAGAAGAAGAAAAAGAAGAAAAAAAAGAATAATAAGGAAAGAGAAAAGTGAAGAGAAGAAGAAAAAAAAAAAAAAAAAGAATAATAAGGAAAGAGAAAAGTGACGAGAAGAAAAAGAAGAAAAAAAAGAATAATAAGGAAAGAGAAAAGTGGAGAGAAGCAGAAAAAGAAGAAAAAAAGAATAATAAGGAAAGAGAAAAGTGAAGAGAACAAAACGAAGAAAAAAGAATAATAAGGAAAGAGAAAAGTGAAGAGAAGCAGAAAAAGAAGAAAAAAAGAATAATAAGGAAAGAGAAAAGTGAAGAGAAGAAAACGAAGAAAAAAAAGAATAATAAGGAAAGAGAAAAGTGAAGAGAAGAAGAAAAAGAAGAAAAAAAAGAATAATAAGGAAAGAGAAAAGGGAAGAGAAGAAGAAAAAGACGAAAAAAGAATAATAAGGAAAGAGAAAAGTGAAGAGAAGAAAAAGAGGAAAAAAAGAATAATAAGGAAAGAGAAAAGTGAAGAGAAGAAGAAAAAGAAGAAAAAAAAGAATAATAAGGAAAGAGAAAAGTGAAGAGAAGAAGAAAAAGAAGAAAAAAAGAATAATAAGGAAAGAGAAAAGTGAAGAGAAGAAGAAAAAGAAGAAAAAAAAGAATAATAAGGAAAGAGAAAAGTGAAGAGAAGAAGAAAAAAAAGAAAAAAAAGAATAATAAGGAAAGAGAAAAGTGAAGAGAAGAAAAAGAAGAAAAAAAGAATAATAAGGAAAGAGAAAAGTGACGAGAAGAAAAAGAAGAAAAAAAAGAATAATAAGGAAAGAGAAAATTGGAGAGAAGCAGAAAAAGAAGAAAAAAAGAATAATAAGGAAAGAGAAAAGTGAAGAGAACAAAACGAAGAAAAAAAGAATAATAAGGAAAGAGAAAAGTGAAGAGAAGCAGAAAAAGAAGAAAAAAAGAATAATAAGGAAAGAGAAAAGTGAAGAGAAGAAAACGAAGAAAAAAAAGAATAATAAGGAAAGAGAAAAGTGAAGAGAAGAAGAAAAAAAAGAAAAAAAGAATAATAAGGAAAGAGAAAAGTGAAGACAAGAAGAAAAAAAAGAAAAAAAGAATAATAAGGAAAGAGAAAAGTGAAGAGAAGAAGAAAAAGAAGAAAAAAAGAATAATAAGGAAAGAGAAAAGTGAAGAGAAGAAGAAAAAGAAGAAAAAAGAATAATAAGGAAAGAGAAAAGTGAAGAGAAGTAAAAGAAGAAAAAAAAGAATAATAAGGAAAGAGAAGAGTGAAGAGAAGAAAAAGAAGAATAAAAGAATAATAAGGAAAGAGAAAAGTGAAGAGAAGAAGAAAAAGAAGAAAAAAAGAATAATAAGCAAAGAGAAAAGTGAAGAGAAGAAAAAGAAGAAAAAAAGAATAATAAGGAAAGAGAAAAGTGAAGAGAAGAAGAAAAAGAAGAAAAAAAGAATAATAAGGAAAGAGAAAAGTGAAGAGAAGAAGAAAAAAAAGAAAAAAAAGAATAATAAGGAAAGAGAAAAGTGAAGAGAAGAAAAAGAGGAAAAAAAGAATAATAAGGAAAGAGAAAAGTGAAGAGAAGAAGAAAAAGAAGAAAAAAAAGAATAATAAGGAAAGAGAAAAGTGAAGAGAAGAAGAAAAAGAAGAAAAAAAAGAATAATAAGGAAAGAGAAAAGTGAAGAGAAGAAGAAAAAGAAGAAAAAAAGAATAATAAGGAAAGAGAAAAGTGAAGAGAAGTAAAAGAAGAAAAAAAAGAATAATAAGGAAAGAGAAAAGTGAAGAGAAGAAAAAGAAGAAAAAAAGAATAATAAGGAAAGAGAAAAGTGAAGAGAAGAAGAAAAAGAAGAAAAAAAAGAATAATAAGGAAAGAGAAAAGTGAAGAGAAGAAGAAAAAGAAGAAAAAAAAGAATAATAAGGAAAGAGAAAAGTGAAGAGAAGAAGAAAAAGAAGAAAAAAAGAATAATAAGGAAAGAGAAAAGTGAAGAGAAGTAAAAGAAGAAAAAAAAGAATAATAAGGAAAGAGAAAAGTGAAGAGAAGAAGAAAAAGAAGAAAAAAAAGAATAATAAGGAAAGAGAAAAGTGAAGAGAAGAAGAAAAAGAAGAAAAAAAGAATAATAAGGAAAGAGAAATGTGAAGAGAAGTAGAAAAAGAAGAAAAAAAGAATAATAAGGAAAGAGAAAAGTGATGAGAAGAAAAAGAAGAAAAAAAGAATAATAAGGAAAGAGAAAAGTGACGAGAAGAAGAAAAAGAAGAAAAAAAAGAATAATAAGGAAAGAGAAAAGTGAAGAGAAGAAGAAAAAAAAGAAAAAAAAGAATAATAAGGAAAGAGAAAAGTGAAGAGAAGAAAAAGAAGAAAAAAAGAATAATAAGGAAAGAGAAAAGTGAAGAGAAGAAAAAGAAGAAAAAAAAGAATAATAAGGAAAGAGAAAAGTGGAGAGAAGCAGAAAAAGAAGAAAAAAAGAATAATAAGGAAAGAGAAAAGTGAAGAGAACAAAACGAAGAAAAAAAGAATAATAAGGAAAGAGAAAAGTGAAGAGAAGCAGAAAAAGAAGAAAAAAAGAATAATAAGGAAAGAGAAAAGTGAAGAGAAGAAAACGAAGAAAAAAAAGAATAATAAGGAAAGAGAAAAGTGAAGAGATAAGAAAAAAAAGAAAAAAAGAATAATAATGTTACGAGGGAGCATTTCTATAAAAAGTGTTATTTAAAGCAATTAAAATAGTTTAAATGTATAATAGGCCACTCTAGATTGTCCCAGTAATAAAATCCAAAAAGTTTTAATTCACTAAATAGCTTCGATCAGTAAATAGCTTTTGGAACATTCTAGAAAAATCGAGAACGCTTTAGAAGGTCCCAGAAAATTCTACCTAGTTGTTTCGGTCCCCTATAAATAGGTTTTTCAAAGGCACCCAGACAGTTTGTAAGTTGCTGTCGCCAAGCTAACTCCGGTAGATTCACGGATTCAAAGTCCAACCGTAAGAATCTTTCTACAATTTCTCCAGCCACGGAACGTCTGCAGGAAACCCTCCTGGGACCAGTGGTAAATAGATATTTTGAACTTTTCATTGACCAAAGAATGTTATTTTAATATTGTCTTGGAATTCTTGTAAAAATTGAGTGGTCTGTTTAAAACTTAGCGGTTGTCCATTCCAAAATGGTAACTACCTAACTTCTTCCTCGTGAACTCCTTACCTGACCCCGTATTTGACCTTCTCGGTTCCTGCCTTAGGCAAAAGATAGTAGTTTCCTAAAATCCATTATGTTAGCTTTTGTATTCATGTTTGTTAACTGTTAATTTTTATGTTGTTAATGTAAATAAATTGTCTCATTACCAATAATCACACTTCAGGTTTTTATATTTTTTTGTTACCACCACGTGTGCGAAACATATTGTCTATCTTATCGCACGTGAGCGTAACAAATTGGGGGCTCGTCTAACGCGATAGAATTGTTGACAAAAGTATAAAATAGCTTAACTCGTTAACAATAAAATAAATAAATAAATTGAATTAAAAGATAGCATTCATTAAGTTATTTTCAAAATAAAATAAGTGAAGTGAAGTAACATGCCTTTTTCAGTGGAAAATTTTTTAAGTTTAGCCGATCTGGGCGAAGTATTTAAAAATTTACGAAAATCGGAATTAGTACAAATTGCTGAATATTTCTGTTTAAATACAAACCTAACCATGAAAAAAGCGGAAATAAAAAATATTGTAGCTACAGAATTAATTGAAAAAGAGTTTTTAGACTCGGGTAATATTGTTAGAGATGACCAAAGTAGTCTACATCTCAAATTAGAAATGAAAAAATTGGAGCTAGAAAAAGAAAGAATAGAACTAGAAAAAGAAAAAATAGAGTTAGAAAAATTAAAAATACGAGAAAATCGGAATCAGAATTCTGATAATTTTTCCTTAAAGACGTTTGATATAGGTAGATATATAAAACTAGTGCCTACATTTTTCGAAAAAACAGTGGAAAAGTATTTTCCTCATTTTGAAAAAATTGCTGTAAATTTAGGATGGCCTTATGAGATCTGGGCAACACTTTTACAGACGGTTTTGGTCGGCAGAGCTGCCGATATTTACTCGGCACTCAGTATTGAAGATGCCTCAGATTATGAAAAAATAAAAAATGCGATACTAAACGCATATGAATTAGTACCGGAGGCATATAGGCAGAAATTCAGAAAATATAAGAAATTCGAACGGCAGACTTATGTCGAGTTCGCTAGGGAAAAAGAGGACCTTTTTGATAGATGGGTTAGGGCGAAGAAAATAGATGACTATGAAAAATTAAGACAGCTTATTCTTATTGAAGAATTTAAGCAATGTGTTCCAAACGAGACTCGAATGTATCTCGAGGATAAAAATATAAACACTATTAACGAAGCCGCAGTAATGGCTGATACGCATAGGCTAACGCATAGGAGTTTTGAAAAAATTAATATAACCGAAAACCAGTCAGGTTTTACACAACAAACCTTGTCTGAATCCCACCCTAATGTATATCATAGAAAATATACACAAAAGAAAATAAGAGATACACAAAAGAGTTTTGTCCCAACGGAATCGAAAATCTTCTGTGCATACTGCAAGAAGGATAACCATATCATATCCGACTGCAGAATCTTAAAAAGAAAACGAGAAGAAAATAACTCTTTTCAACCTCATGCTTTTACTCAGCAAATTAGAAATGATTCCTCTCCTCAGCTTTTCTCAAAAGTAGGTGATGACGAAAACACCGAAAACGCCTGTATAAAAAATTATAGACCCTTTTTATCCCAAGGCTTCGTTTACAGCAGCAACCCCGATGAAGCTAAGCCTGTCCAAATCTTGCGAGACACCGGGGCGTCTCAAACCTTACTGTTAGAAAGGGCACTTAAATTATCGGAATCGACCTTCACCGGCGATTTTGTTTTGTTACAAGGCGTGGAGTTAGGAGTAATTAAGGTCCCCCTTCACAAAATTTATATAAAGTCAGAATTGGTGAATGGTCCTGTCATAGTCGGTGTACGACCAACCCTACTAGTTAAAGGTGTCTCCTTACTGTTAGGCAACGATTTAGCAGGTGACAGGGTAATAGCAGAACCAATTGTCTGCGATAAGATAGAAAAAAGTAAAGAATCGTTGGTTGAAGAAGACAGAGACTTATACCCTGATTGTGCGATTACTAGGGCGAGAGCCAAGAAACAAATTTCAGAAAGTGATGACTTAGCAACAGATGGTCTGTTACAATTAAATAAAACATTTATATCACATAATAATAATCCTCCTCAGAAGGAAAATAACACAAGAAAAAAGAAAAGAATTTGCCACATTAATATGTTAAAAAGTTATATTGACAGAAATGATCTTAGTAATATTAAGCCAATCTCAACCTTAACAAACATTAATATTACAAATCAATCTGAAAATGATATAGACAAGGAGGAAGATGTAGTTTTTAGGGAGAAGGACATGGGTCAAGATAGCCATTTAAAAAACTCGGAAATCCTTTCTAGTTTAAATGTAAAATTTGAACATTTATCAAATGAAAAAAGACAAGAAATTCATGATTTGGTCAGTGATTTCAAAAATCTTTTTCCTGATGTTCCTGAAAAAACGACAGTTGCTGTACACGATGTTTTAGTTGGAGAGGAAAAACCCATCAAACAACATTTTTACCGGGTAAATCCAATCAAGCTGCAGCAGCTGAGAGCAGAAGTGAAATATATGCTGGATAATGACATCATCGAACCAAGCCAAAATCAGTGGAGTTCTCCTTGTATTCTGGTACCAAAACCGGATGGTACTTACAGATTCGTGACCGACTTCCGGAAAGTAAATGCAGTAACTAAAAGTGATTCTTTTCCAATTCCTAGAATTGATGACTGCATCGACAATCTTGGAAAGGCAAAATATGTCAGTAAATTTGATCTGATGAAAGGTTACTGGCAAGTACCCTTAACTGACAATGCCAAAGAAATTTCAGCCTTTGTGACTCCGGATGGTTTATACCAATATAAAGTTATGGCGTTTGGGATGAAAAATGCACCGGCAACCTTTCAAAGGATGATGCATTCCCTTCTGCATAATATTCAGGGATGTGAAGTTTATATAGATGATGTAATTGTTTACAGCATGACCTGGGATGAACATTTACACATCATCAGAAAATTTTTTCAGAAGCTTGAAGAAGCAAACCTATGTGTGAACCTAAGCAAGAGTGAATTCTGTTGTGCAAAAGTAAACTATTTAGGTCACACTGTTGGACAAGGACAGGTTAAGCCTATCACAGCAAAAGTGGATGCCATCTTGAAGTACCCTATTCCAACAAATAAAAAACAATTAATGAGATTTCTCGGTATGGCAGGATTCTACCGAAAATTTTGTAAAAATTTCTCATCTATAGCAAGTCCTCTCACCGACCTCCTGAAGAAGAACGTAAAATACAAATGGAGTGAAGCCTGTGATGGGGCTTTCAACAAAATCAAGTCAACCCTCATTGGTGGCCCGGCTCTTGCAACTCCTGTTTTTTCAAAACAGTTCAAACTGCAAATTGATGCCAGTGATGTCGGAATGGGTGGTGTTTTAATTCAAGAAGACGATGAAGGTATTGATAGAGCCATTGGATATTTTTCAAAAAAGTTAAACACCTGCCAGAAGAATTATTCTACCATTGAAAAAGAATGCTTGGCGGTGTTATCAACTCTACAACATTTTGACTTTTATCTTAATGTTACTGTTTCTCCTGTTCTGGTCTATACGGACCACAATCCACTAACTTTCCTTCAAAAAATGGCGAATAAAAATCAAAGACTGACAAGATGGAGTCTTCTCCTACAAGAATATGATATCATTGTAGCACATATTAAAGGAAAGAACAATGTCATTGCAGACGCTTTATCGAGGATATAAAATTATGATATTATAGTGAGAAAAGAATATTCATTGCAAAAAAAAAAAAAAAAAAAAAAAATGAATAACTTAGACTGATTTTCTCTTGAAAGTTTTTCATTGTCATTTCAAAACGTTACTCTAAAGGGGGGAGGTGTTACGAGGGAGCATTTCTATAAAAAGTGTTATTTAAAGTAATTAAAATAGTTTAAATGTATAATAGGCCACTCTAGATTGTCCCAGTAATAAAATCCAAAAAGTTTTAATTCACTAAATAGCTTCGATCAGTAAATAGCTTTTGGAACATTCTAGAAAAATCGAGAACGCTTTAGAAGGTCCCAGAAAATTCTACCTAGTTGTTTCGGTCCCCTATAAATAGGTTTTTCAAAGGCACCCAGACAGTTTGTAAGTTGCTGTCGCCAAGCTAACTCCGGTAGATTCACGGATTCAAAGTCCAACCGTAAGAATCTTTCTACAATTTCTCCAGCCACGGAACGTCTGCATGAAACCCTCCTGGGACCAGTGGTAAATAGATATTTTGAACTTTTCATTGACCAAAGAATGTTATTTTAATATTGTCTTGGAATTCTTGTAAAAATTGAGTGGTCTGTTTAAAACTTAGCGGTTGTCCATTCCAAAAAGGTAACTACCTTCCTTCTTCCTCGTGAACTCCTTACCTGACCCCGTATTTGACCTTCTCGGTTCCTGCCTTAGGCAAAAGATAGTAGTTTCCTAAAATCCATTATGTTAGCTTTTGTATTCATGTTTGTTAACTGTTAATTTTTATGTTGTTAATGTAAATAAATTGTCTCATTACCAATAATCACACTTCAGGTTTTTATATTTTTTTGTTACCACCACGTGTGCGAAACATATTGTCTATCTTATCGCACGTGAGCATAACAATAAGGAAAGAGAAAAGTGAAGAGAAGAAGAAAAAAAAGAAAAAAAAGAATAATAAGGAAAGAGAAAAGTGTAGAGAAGAAAAAGAGGAAAAAAAGAATAATAAGGAAAGAGAAAAGTGAAGAGAAGAAGAAAAAGAAGAAAAAAAAGAATAATAAGGAAAGAGAAAAGTGAAGAGAAGTAAAAGAAGAAAAAAAAGAATAATAAGGAAAGAGAAAAGTGAAGAGAAGAAAAAGAAGAAAAAAAGAATAATAAGGAAAGAGAAAAGTGAAGAGAAGAAAAAGAAGAAAAAAAAGAATAATAAGGAAAGAGAAAAGTGAAGAGAAGAAGAAAAAGAAGAAAAAAAGAATAATAAGGAAAGAGAAATGTGAAGAGAAGTAGAAAAAGAAGAAAAAAAGAATAATAAGGAAAGAGAAAAGTGATGAGAAGAAAAAGAAGAAAAAAAGAATAATAAGTAAAGAGAAAAGTGAAGAGAAGAAGAAAAAGAAGAAAAAAAAGAATAATAAGGAAAGAGAAAAGTGAAGAGAAGAAGAAAAAAAAGAAAAAAAAGAATAATAAGGAAAGAGAAAAGTGAAGAGAAGAAAAAGAAGAAAAAAAGAATAATAAGGAAAGAGAAAAGTGAAGAGAAGAAAAAGAAGAAAAAAAAGAATAATAAGGAAAGAGAAAAGTGAAGAGAACAAAACGAAGAAAAAAAGAATAATAAGGAAAGAGAAAAGTGAAGAGAAGCAGAAAAAGAAGAAAAAAAGAATAATAAGGAAAGAGAAAAGTGAAGAGAAGAAAACGAAGAAAAAAAAGAATAATAAGGAAAGAGAAAAGTGAAGAGAAGAAGAAAAAAAGAATAATAATGTTACGAGGGAGCATTTCTATAAAAAGTGTTATTTAAAGCAATTAAAATAGTTTAAATGTATAATAGGCCTCTCTAGATTGTCCCAGTAATAAAATCCAAAAAGTTTTAATTCACTAAATAGCTTCGATCAGTAAATAGCTTTTGGAACATTCTAGAAAAATCGAGAACGCTTTAGAAGGTCCCAGAAAATTCTACCTAGTTGTTTCGGTCCCCTATAAATAGGTTTTTCAAAGGCACCCAGACATTTTGTAAGTTGCTGTCGCCAAGCTAACTCCGGTAGATTCACGGATTCAAAGTCCAACCGTAAGAATCTTTCTACAATTTCTCCAGCCACGGAACGTCTGCAGGAAACCCTCCTGGGACCAGTGGTAAATAGATATTTTGAACTTTTCATTGACCAAAGAATGTTATTTTAATATTGTCTTGGAATTCTTGTAAAAATTGAGTGGTCTGTTTAAAACTTAGCGGTTGTCCATTCCAAAAAGGTAACTACCTTCCTTCTTCCTCGTGAACTCCTTACCTGACCCCGTATTTGACCTTCTCGGTTCCTGCCTTAGGCAAAAGATAGTAGTTTCCTAAAATCCATTATGTTAGCTTTTGTATTCATGTTTGTTAACTGTTAATTTTTATGTTGTTAATGTAAATAAATTGTCTCATTACCAATAATCACACTTCAGGTTTTTATATTTTTTTGTTACCACCACGTGTGCGAAACATATTGTCTATCTTATCGCACGTGAGCGTAACAAATTGGGGGCTCGTCTAACGCGATAGAATTGTTGACAAAAGTATAAAATAGCTTAACTCGTTAACAATAAAATAAATAAATAAATTGAATTAAAAGATAGCATTCATTAAGTTATTTTCAAAATAAAATAAGTGAAGTGAAGTAACATGCCTTTTTCAGTGGAAAATTTTTTAAGTTTAGCCGATCTGGGCGAAGTATTTAAAAATTTACGAAAATCGGAATTAGTACAAATTGCTGAATATTTCTGTTTAAATACAAACCTAACCATGAAAAAAGCGGAAATAAAAAATATTGTAGCTACAGAATTAATTGAAAAAGAGTTTTTAGACTCGGGTAATATTGTTAGAGATGACCAAAGTAGTCTACATCTCAAATTAGAAATGAAAAAATTGGAGCTAGAAAAAGAAAGAATAGAACTAGAAAAAGAAAAAATAGAGTTAGAAAAATTAAAAATACGAGAAAATCGGAATCAGAATTCTGATAATTTTTCCTTAAAGACGTTTGATATAGGTAGATATATAAAACTAGTGCCTACATTTTTCGAAAAAACAGTGGAAAAGTATTTTCCTCATTTTGAAAAAATTGCTGTAAATTTAGGATGGCCTTATGAGATCTGGGCAACACTTTTACAGACGGTTTTGGTCGGCAGAGCTGCCGATATTTACTCGGCACTCAGTATTGAAGATGCCTCAGATTATGAAAAAATAAAAAATGCGATACTAAACGCATATGAATTAGTACCGGAGGCATATAGGCAGAAATTCAGAAAATATAAGAAATTCGAACGGCAGACTTATGTCGAGTTCGCTAGGGAAAAAGAGGACCTTTTTGATAGATGGGTTAGGGCGAAGAAAATAGATGACTATGAAAAATTAAGACAGCTTATTCTTATTGAAGAATTTAAGCAATGTGTTCCAAACGAGACTCGAATGTATCTCGAGGATAAAAATATAAACACTATTAACGAAGCCGCAGTAATGGCTGATACGCATAGGCTAACGCATAGGAGTTTTGAAAAAATTAATATAACCGAAAACCAGTCAGGTTTTACACAACAAACCTTGTCTGAATCCCACCCTAATGTATATCATAGAAAATATACACAAAAGAAAATAAGAGATACACAAAAGAGTTTTGTCCCAACGGAATCGAAAATCTTCTGTGCATACTGCAAGAAGGATAACCATATCATATCCGACTGCAGAATCTTAAAAAGAAAACGAGAAGAAAATAACTCTTTTCAACCTCATGCTTTTACTCAGCAAATTAGAAATGATTCCTCTCCTCAGCTTTTCTCAAAAGTAGGTGATGACGAAAACACCGAAAACGCCTGTATAAAAAATTATAGACCCTTTTTATCCCAAGGCTTCGTTTACAGCAGCAACCCCGATGAAGCTAAGCCTGTCCAAATCTTGCGAGACACCGGGGCGTCTCAAACCTTACTGTTAGAAAGGGCACTTAAATTATCGGAATCGACCTTCACCGGCGATTTTGTTTTGTTACAAGGCGTGGAGTTAGGAGTAATTAAGGTCCCCCTTCACAAAATTTATATAAAGTCAGAATTGGTGAATGGTCCTGTCATAGTCGGTGTACGACCAACCCTACTAGTTAAAGGTGTCTCCTTACTGTTAGGCAACGATTTAGCAGGTGACAGGGTAATAGCAGAACCAATTGTCTGCGATAAGATAGAAAAAAGTAAAGAATCGTTGGTTGAAGAAGACAGAGACTTATACCCTGATTGTGCGATTACTAGGGCGAGAGCCAAGAAACAAATTTCAGAAAGTGATGACTTAGCAACAGATGGTCTGTTACAATTAAATAAAACATTTATATCACATAATAATAATCCTCCTCAGAAGGAAAATAACACAAGAAAAAAGAAAAGAATTTGCCACATTAATATGTTAAAAAGTTATATTGACAGAAATGATCTTAGTAATATTAAGCCAATCTCAACCTTAACAAACATTAATATTACAAATCAATCTGAAAATGATATAGACAAGGAGGAAGATGTAGTTTTTAGGGAGAAGGACATGGGTCAAGATAGCCATTTAAAAAACTCGGAAATCCTTTCTAGTTTAAATGTAAAATTTGAACATTTATCAAATGAAAAAAGACAAGAAATTCATGATTTGGTCAGTGATTTCAAAAATCTTTTTCCTGATGTTCCTGAAAAAACGACAGTTGCTGTACACGATGTTTTAGTTGGAGAGGAAAAACCCATCAAACAACATTTTTACCGGGTAAATCCAATCAAGCTGCAGCAGCTGAGAGCAGAAGTGAAATATATGCTGGATAATGACATCATCGAACCAAGCCAAAATCAGTGGAGTTCTCCTTGTATTCTGGTACCAAAACCGGATGGTACTTACAGATTCGTGACCGACTTCCGGAAAGTAAATGCAGTAACTAAAAGTGATTCTTTTCCAATTCCTAGAATTGATGACTGCATCGACAATCTTGGAAAGGCAAAATATGTCAGTAAATTTGATCTGATGAAAGGTTACTGGCAAGTACCCTTAACTGACAATGCCAAAGAAATTTCAGCCTTTGTGACTCCGGATGGTTTATACCAATATAAAGTTATGGCGTTTGGGATGAAAAATGCACCGGCAACCTTTCAAAGGATGATGCATTCCCTTCTGCATAATATTCAGGGATGTGAAGTTTATATAGATGATGTAATTGTTTACAGCATGACCTGGGATGAACATTTACACATCATCAGAAAATTTTTTCAGAAGCTTGAAGAAGCAAACCTATGTGTGAACCTAAGCAAGAGTGAATTCTGTTGTGCAAAAGTAAACTATTTAGGTCACACTGTTGGACAAGGACAGGTTAAGCCTATCACAGCAAAAGTGGATGCCATCTTGAAGTACCCTATTCCAACAAATAAAAAACAATTAATGAGATTTCTCGGTATGGCAGGATTCTACCGAAAATTTTGTAAAAATTTCTCATCTATAGCAAGTCCTCTCACCGACCTCCTGAAGAAGAACGTAAAATACAAATGGAGTGAAGCCTGTGATGGGGCTTTCAACAAAATCAAGTCAACCCTCATTGGTGGCCCGGCTCTTGCAACTCCTGTTTTTTCAAAACAGTTCAAACTGCAAATTGATGCCAGTGATGTCGGAATGGGTGGTGTTTTAATTCAAGAAGACGATGAAGGTATTGATAGAGCCATTGGATATTTTTCAAAAAAGTTAAACACCTGCCAGAAGAATTATTCTACCATTGAAAAAGAATGCTTGGCGGTGTTATCAACTCTACAACATTTTGACTTTTATCTTAATGTTACTGTTTCTCCTGTTCTGGTCTATACGGACCACAATCCACTAACTTTCCTTCAAAAAATGGCGAATAAAAATCAAAGACTGACAAGATGGAGTCTTCTCCTACAAGAATATGATATCATTGTAGCACATATTAAAGGAAAGAACAATGTCATTGCAGACGCTTTATCGAGGATATAAAATTATGATATTATAGTGAGAAAAGAATATTCATTGCAAAAAAAAAAAAAAAAAAAAAAAAATGAATAACTTAGACTGATTTTCTCTTGAAAGTTTTTCATTGTCATTTCAAAACTTTACTCTAAAGGGGGGAGGTGTTACGAGGGAGCATTTCTATAAAAAGTGTTATTTAAAGTAATTAAAATAGTTTAAATGTATAATAGGCCACTCTAGATTGTCCCAGTAATAAAATCCAAAAAGTTTTAATTCACTAAATAGCTTCGATCAGTAAATAGCTTTTGGAACATTCTAGAAAAATCGAGAACGCTTTAGAAGGTCCCAGAAAATTCTACCTAGTTGTTTCGGTCCCCTATAAATAGGTTTTTCAAAGGCACCCAGACAGTTTGTAAGTTGCTGTCGCCAAGCTAACTCCGGTAGATTCACGGATTCAAAGTCCAACCGTAAGAATCTTTCTACAATTTCTCCAGCCACGGAACGTCTGCATGAAACCCTCCTGGGACCAGTGGTAAATAGATATTTTGAACTTTTCATTGACCAAAGAATGTTATTTTAATATTGTCTTGGAATTCTTGTAAAAATTGAGTGGTCTGTTTAAAACTTAGCGGTTGTCCATTCCAAAAAGGTAACTACCTTCCTTCTTCCTCGTGAACTCCTTACCTGACCCCGTATTTGACCTTCTCGGTTCCTGCCTTAGGCAAAAGATAGTAGTTTCCTAAAATCCATTATGTTAGCTTTTGTATTCATGTTTGTTAACTGTTAATTTTTATGTTGTTAATGTAAATAAATTGTCTCATTACCAATAATCACACTTCAGGTTTTTATATTTTTTTGTTACCACCACGTGTGCGAAACATATTGTCTATCTTATCGCACGTGAGCATAACAATAAGGAAAGAGAAAAGTGAAGAGAAGAAGAAAAAAAAGAAAAAAAAGAATAATAAGGAAAGAGAAAAGTGTAGAGAAGAAAAAGAGGAAAAAAAGAATAATAAGGAAAGAGAAAAGTGAAGAGAAGAAGAAAAAGAAGAAAAAAAAGAATAATAAGGAAAGAGAAAAGTGAAGAGAAGTAAAAGAAGAAAAAAAAGAATAATAAGGAAAGAGAAAAGTGAAGAGAAGAAAAAGAAGAAAAAAAGAATAATAAGGAAAGAGAAAAGTGAAGAGACGAAGAAAAAGAAGAAAAAAGAATAATAAGGAAAGAGAAAAGTGAAGAGAAGAAGAAAAAGAAGAAAAAAAAGAATAATAAGGAAAGAGAAAAGTGAAGAGAAGAAAAAGAAGAAAAAAAGAATAATAAGGAAAGAGAAAAGTGAAGAGACGAAGAAAAAGAAGAAAAAAGAATAATAAGGAAAGAGAAAAGTGAAGAGAAGAAGAAAAAGAAGAAAAAAAGAATAATAAGGAAAGAGAAAAGTGAAGAGAAGAAAAAGAGGAAAAAAAGAATAATAAGGAAAGAGAAAAGTGAAGAGAAGAAGAAAAAGAAGAAAAAAAAGAATAAGGAAAGAGAAAAGTGAAGAGAAGAAGAAAAAGAAGAAAAAAAAGAATAATAAGGAAAGAGAAAAGTGAAGAGAAGAGGAAAAGAAGAAAAAAAGAATAATAAGGAAAGAGAAAAGTGAAGAGAAGAGGAAAAGAAGAAAAAAAGAATAATAAGGAAAGAGAAAAGTGAAGAGAAGTAGAAAAAGAAGAAAAAAAGAATAATAAGGAAAGAGAAAAGTGAAGAGAAGTAGAAAAAGAAGAAATAAAGAATAATAAGGAAAGAGAAAAGTGAAGAGAAGCAGAAAAAGAAGAAAAAAAGAATAATAAGGAAAGAGAAAAGTGAAGAGAACAAAACGAAGAAAAAAAGAATAATAAGGAAAGAGAAAAGTGAAGAGAAGCAGAAAAAGAAGAAAAAAGAATAATAAGGAAAGAGAAAAGTGAAGAGAAGAAAACGAAGAAAAAAAAGAATAATAAGGAAAGAGAAAAGTGAAGAGAAGAAGAAAAAAAAGAAAAAAAGAATAATAAGGAAAGAGAAAAGTGAAGAGAAGAAGAAAAAGAAGGAAAAAAGAATAATAAGGAAAGAGAAAAGTGAAGAGAAGAAAAAGTAGAAAAGAAGAATAATAAGGAAAGAGAAAAGTGAAGAGGAGAAAAAGAAGAAAAAAAAGAATAATAAGGAAAGAGAAAAGTGAAGAGAAGAAAAAGAAGAAAAAAAGAATAATAAGGAAAGAGAAAAGTGAAGAGAAGAAGAAAAAGAAGAAAAAAAGAATAATAAGGAAAGAGAAAAGTGAAGAGAAGAAAAAGAGGAAAAAAAGAATAATAAGGAAAGAGAAAAGTGAAGAGAAGAAAAAGAAGAAAAAAAAGAATAATAAGGAAAGAGAAAAGTGAAGAGAAGAAGAAAAAGAAGAAAAAAAGAATAATAAGGAAAGAGAAATGTGAAGAGAAGTAGAAAAAGAAGAAAAAAAGAATAATAAGGAAAGAGAAAAGTGATGAGAAGAAAAAGAAGAAAAAAAGAATAATAAGGAAAGAGAAAAGTGAAGAGAAGAAGAAAAAGAAGAAAAAAAAGAATAATAAGGAAAGAGAAAAGTGAAGAGAAGAAGAAAAAAAAGAAAAAAAAGAATAATAAGGAAAGAGAAAAGTGAAGAGAAGAAAAAGAAGAAAAAAAGAATAATAAGGAAAGAGAAAAGTGAAGAGAAGTAAAAGAAGAAAAAAAAGAATAATAAGGAAAGAGAAAAGTGAAGAGAAGAAAAAGAAGAAAAAAAGAATAATAAGGAAAGAGAAAAGTGAAGAGACGAAGAAAAAGAAGAAAAAAAGAATAATAAGGAAAGAGAAAAGTGAAGAGAAGAAGAAAAAGAAGAAAAAAAGAATAATAAGGAAAGAGAAAAGTGAAGAGAAGAAAAAGAGGAAAAAAAGAATAATAAGGAAAGAGAAAAGTGAAGAGAAGAAGAAAAAGAAGAAAAAAAAGAATAAGGAAAGAGAAAAGTGAAGAGAAGAAGAAAAAGAAGAAAAAAAAGAATAATAAGGAAAGAGAAAAGTGAAGAGAAGAGGAAAAGAAGAAAAAAAGAATAATAAGGAAAGAGAAAAGTGAAGAGAAGAGGAAAAGAAGAAAAAAAGAATAATAAGGAAAGAGAAAAGTGAAGAGAAGTAGAAAAAGAAGAAAAAAAGAATAATAAGGAAAGAGAAAAGTGAAGAGAAGTAGAAAAAGAAGAAATAAAGAATAATAAGGAAAGAGAAAAGTGAAGAGAAGCAGAAAAAGAAGAAAAAAAGAATAATAAGGAAAGAGAAAAGTGAAGAGAACAAAACGAAGAAAAAAAGAATAATAAGGAAAGAGAAAAGTGAAGAGAAGCAGAAAAAGAAGAAAAAAGAATAATAAGGAAAGAGAAAAGTGAAGAGAAGAAAACGAAGAAAAAAAAGAATAATAAGGAAAGAGAAAAGTGAAGAGAAGAAGAAAAAAAAGAAAAAAAGAATAATAAGGAAAGAGAAAAGTGAAGAGAAGAAGAAAAAGAAGGAAAAAAGAATAATTAGGAAAGAGAAAAGTGAAGAGAAGAAAAAGTAGAAAAAAAGAATAATAAGGAAAGAGAAAAGTGAAGAGGAGAAAAAGAAGAAAAAAAAAGAATAATAAGGAAAGAGAAAAGTGAAGAGAAGAAAAAGAAGAAAAAAAGAATAATAAGGAAAGAGAAAAGTGAAGAGAAGAAGAAAAAGAAGAAAAAAAGAATAATAAGGAAAGAGAAAAGTGAAGAGAAGAAAAAGAGGAAAAAAAGAATAATAAGGAAAGAGAAAAGTGAAGAGAAGAAGAAAAAGAAGAAAAAAAAGAATAATAAGGAAAGAGAAAAGTGAAGAGAAGAGGAATAAGAAGAAAAAAAAGAATAATAAGGAAAGAGAAAAGTGAAGAGAAGAAGAAAAAGAAGAAAAAAAGAATAATAAGGAAAGAGAAATGTGAAGAGAAGTAGAAAAAGAAGAAAAAAAGAATAATAAGGAAAGAGAAAAGTGATGAGAAGAAAAAGAAGAAAAAAAGAATAATAAGGAAAGAGAAAAGTGAAGAGAAGAAGAAAAAGAAGAAAAAAAAGAATAATAAGGAAAGAGAAAAGTGAAGAGAAGAAAAAGAAGAAAAAAAGAATAATAAGGAAAGAGAAAAGTGAAGAGAAGAAAAAGAAGAAAAAAAAGAATAATAAGGAAAGAGAAAAGTGGAGAGAAGCAGAAAAAGAAGAAAAAAAGAATAATAAGGAAAGAGAAAAGTGAAGAGAAGCAGAAAAAGAAGAAAAAAAGAATAATAAGGAAAGAGAAAAGTGAAGAGAAGAAAACGAAGAAAAAAAAGAATAATAAGGAAAGAGAAAAGTGAAGAGAAGAAGAAAAAAAAGAAAAAAAGAATAATAATGTTACGAGGGAGCATTTCTATAAAAAGTGTTATTTAAAGCAATTAAAATAGTTTAAATGTATAATAGGCCACTCTAGATTGTCCCAGTAATAAAATCCAAAAAGTTTTAATTCACTAAATAGCTTCGATCAGTAAATAGCTTTTGGAACATTCTAGAAAAATCGAGAACGCTTTAGAAGGTCCCAGAAAATTCTACCTAGTTGTTTCGGTCCCCTATAAATAGGTTTTTCAAAGGCACCCAGACAGTTTGTAAGTTGCTGTCGCCAAGCTAACTCCGGTAGATTCACGGATTCAAAGTCCAACCGTAAGAATCTTTCTACAATTTCTCCAGCCACGGAACGTCTGCATGAAACCCTCCTGGGACCAGTGGTAAATAGATATTTTGAACTTTTCATTGACCAAAGAATGTTATTTTAATATTGTCTTGGAATTCTTGTAAAAATTGAGTGGTCTGTTTAAAACTTAGCGGTTGTCCATTCCAAAAAGGTAACTACCTTCCTTCTTCCTCGTGAACTCCTTACCTGACCCCGTATTTGACCTTCTCGGTTCCTGCCTTAGGCAAAAGATAGTAGTTTCCTAAAATCCATTATGTTAGCTTTTGTATTCATGTTTGTTAACTGTTAATTTTTATGTTGTTAATGTAAATAAATTGTCTCATTACCAATAATCACACTTCAGGTTTTTATATTTTTTTGTTACCACCACGTGTGCGAAACATATTGTCTATCTTATCGCACGTGAGCGTAACAATAAGGAAAGAGAAAAGTGAAGAGAAGAAGAAAAAAAGAAAAAAAAGAATAATAAGGAAAGAGAAAAGTGTAGAGAAGAAAAAGAGGAAAAAAAGAATAATAAGGAAAGAGAAAAGTGAAGAGAAGAAGAAAAAGAAGAAAAAAAAGAATAATAAGGAAAGAGAAAAGTGAAGAGAAGTAAAAGAAGAAAAAAAAGAATAATAAGGAAAGAGAAAAGTGAAGAGAAGAAAAAGAAGAAAAAAAGAATAATAAGGAAAGAGAAAAGTGAAGAGACGAAGAAAAAGAAGAAAAAAAGAATAATAAGGAAAGAGAAAAGTGAAGAGAAGAAGAAAAAGAAGAAAAAAAGAATAATAAGGAAAGAGAAAAGTGAAGAGAAGAAAAAGAGGAAAAAAAGAATAATAAGGAAAGAGAAAAGTGAAGAGAAGAAGAAAAAGAAGAAAAAGAATAATAAGGAAAGAGAAAAGTGAAGAGAAGAAGAAAAAAAAGAAAAAAAGAATAATAAGGAAAGAGAAAAGTGAAGAGAAGAAAAAGAAGAAAAAAAGAATAATAAGGAAAGAGAAAAGTGAAGAGAAGAAAAAGAAGAAAAAAAGAATAATAAGGAAAGAGAAAAGAGAAGAGAAGAAGAAAAAGAAGAAAAAAAGAATAATAAGGAAAGAGAAAAGTGAAGAGAACAAAACGAAGAAAAAAAGAATAATAAGGAAAGAGAAAAGTGAAGAGAAGCAGAAAAAGAAGAAAAAAAGAATAATAAGGAAAGAGAAAAGTGAAGAGAAGAAAACGAAGAAAAAAAAGAATAATAAGGAAAGAGAAAAGTGAAGAGAAGAAGAAAAAAAAGAAAAAAAGAATAATAAGGAAAGAGAAAAGTGAAGAGAAGAAGAAAAAGAAGGAAAAAAGAATAATAAGGAAAGAGAAAAGTGAAGAGAAGAAAAAGTAGAAAAAAAGAATAATAAGGAAAGAGAAAAGTGAAGAGGAGAAAAAGAAGAAAAAAAAAAGAATAATAAGGAAAGAGAAAAGTGAAGAGAAGAAAAAGAAGAAAAAAAGAATAATAAGGAAAGAGAAAAGTGAAGAGAAGAAGAAAAAGAAGAAAAAAAGAATAATAAGGAAAGAGAAAAGTGAAGAGAAGAAAAAGAGGAAAAAAAGAATAATAAGGAAAGAGAAAAGTGAAGAGAAGAAGAAAAAGAAGAAAAAAAAGAATAATAAGGAAAGAGAAAAGTGAAGAGAAGAGGAATAAGAAGAAAAAAAAGAATAATAAGGAAAGAGAAAAGTGAAGAGAAGAAGAAAAAGAAGAAAAAAAGAATAATAAGGAAAGAGAAATGTGAAGAGAAGTAGAAAAAGAAGAAAAAAAGAATAATAAGGAAAGAGAAAAGTGATGAGAAGAAAAAGAAGAAAAAAAGAATAATAAGGAAAGAGAAAAGTGAAGAGAAGAAGAAAAAGAAGAAAAAAAAGAATAATAAGGAAAGAGAAAAGTGAAGAGAAGAAAAAGAAGAAAAAAAGAATAATAAGGAAAGAGAAAAGTGAAGAGAAGAAAAAGAAGAAAAAAAAGAATAATAAGGAAAGAGAAAAGTGGAGAGAAGCAGAAAAAGAAGAAAAAAAGAATAATAAGGAAAGAGAAAAGTGAAGAGAACAAAACGAAGAAAAAAAGAATAATAAGGAAAGAGAAAAGTGAAGAGAAGCAGAAAAAGAAGAAAAAAAGAATAATAAGGAAAGAGAAAAGTGAAGAGAAGAAAACGAAGAAAAAAAAGAATAATAAGGAAAGAGAAAAGTGAAGAGAAGAAGAAAAAAAAGAAAAAAAGAATAATAATGTTACGAGGGAGCATTTCTATAAAAAGTGTTATTTAAAGCAATTAAAATAGTTTAAATGTATAATAGGCCACTCTAGATTGTCCCAGTAATAAAATCCAAAAAGTTTTAATTCACTAAATAGCTTCGATCAGTAAATAGCTTTTGGAACATTCTAGAAAAATCGAGAACGCTTTAGAAGGTCCCAGAAAATTCTACCTAGTTGTTTCGGTCCCCTATAAATAGGTTTTTCAAAGGCACCCAGACAGTTTGTAAGTTGCTGTCGCCAAGCTAACTCCGGTAGATTCACGGATTCAAAGTCCAACCGTAAGAATCTTTCTACAATTTCTCCAGCCACGGAACGTCTGCAGGAAACCCTCCTGGGACCAGTGGTAAATAGATATTTTGAACTTTTCATTGACCAAAGAATGTTATTTTAATATTGTCTTGGAATTCTTGTAAAAATTGAGTGGTCTGTTTAAAACTTAGCGGTTGTCCATTCCAAAAAGGTAACTACCTTCCTTCTTCCTCGTGAACTCCTTACCTGACCCCGTATTTGACCTTCTCGGTTCCTGCCTTAGGCAAAAGATAGTAGTTTCCTAAAATCCATTATGTTAGCTTTTGTATTCATGTTTGTTAACTGTTAATTTTTATGTTGTTAATGTAAATAAATTGTCTCATTACCAATAATCACACTTCAGGTTTTTATATTTTTTTGTTACCACCACGTGTGCGAAACATATTGTCTATCTTATCGCACGTGAGCGTAACAATAAGGAAAGAGAAAAGTGAAGAGAAGAAGAAAAAAAGAAAAAAAAGAATAATAAGGAAAGAGAAAAGTGTAGAGAAGAAAAAGAGGAAAAAAAGAATAATAAGGAAAGAGAAAAGTGAAGAGAAGAAGAAAAAGAAGAAAAAAAAGAATAATAAGGAAAGAGAAAAGTGAAGAGAAGTAAAAGAAGAAAAAAAAGAATAATAAGGAAAGAGAAAAGTGAAGAGAAGAAAAAGAAGAAAAAAAGAATAATAAGGAAAGAGAAAAGTGAAGAGACGAAGAAAAAGAAGAAAAAAAGAATAATAAGGAAAGAGAAAAGTGAAGAGAAGAAGAAAAAGAAGAAAAAAAGAATAATAAGGAAAGAGAAAAGTGAAGAGAAGAAAAAGAGGAAAAAAAGAATAATAAGGAAAGAGAAAAGTGAAGAGAAGAAGAAAAAGAAGAAAAAGAATAATAAGGAAAGAGAAAAGTGAAGAGAAGAAGAAAAAAAAGAAAAAAAGAATAATAAGGAAAGAGAAAAGTGAAGAGAAGAAAAAGAAGAAAAAAAGAATAATAAGGAAAGAGAAAAGTGAAGAGAAGAAAAAGAAGAAAAAAAGAATAATAAGGAAAGAGAAAAGAGAAGAGAAGAAGAAAAAGAAGAAAAAAAGAATAATAAGGAAAGAGAAAAGTGAAGAGAAGAAGAAAAAGAAGAAAAAAAGAATTATAAGGAAAGAGAAAAGTGAAGAGAAGAAAAAGAAGAAAAAAAGAATAATAAGGAAAGAGAAAAGTGAAGAGAAGAAGAAAAAGAAGAAAAAAAAAGAATAATAAGTAAAGAGAAAAGTGAAGAGAAGAAGAGAAAAAAGAAAAAAAAGAATAATAAAGAAAGAGAAAAGTGAAGAGAAGAAAAAGATGAAAAAAAGAATAATAAGGAAAGAGAAAAGTGAAGAGAAGAAAAAGAAGAAAAAAAAGAATAATAAGGAAAGGGAAAAGTGGAGAGAAGAAGAAAAAGAAGAAAAAAAGAATAATAAGGAAAGAGAAAAGTGAAGAGAAGTAGAAAAAGAAGAAATAAAGAATAATAAGGAAAGAGAAAAGTCAAGAGAAGCAGAAAAAGAAGAAAAAAAGAATAATAAGGAAAGAGAAAAGTGAAGAGAAGAAAACGAAGAAAAAAAGAATAATAAGGAAAGAGAAAAGTGAAGAGAAGAAGAAAAAGAAGAAAAAAAAGAATAATGAGGAAAGAGAAAAGTGAAGAGAAGAAGAAAAAGAAGAAAAAAAGAATAATAAGGAAAGAGAAAAGTGAAGAGAAGAAGAAAAAGAAGAAAAAAAGAATAATGAGGAATGAGAAAAGTGAAGAGAAGAAAAAGAAGAAAAAAAAGAATAATAAGGAAAGAGAAAAGTGAAGAGAAGAAAAAGAAGAAAAAAAGAATAATAAGGAAAGAGAAAAGTGAAGAGAAGAAGAAAAAGAAGAAAAAAAGAATAATAAGGAAAGAGAAAAGTGAAGAGAAGAAGAAAAAGAAGAAAAAAAAGAATAATAAGGAAAGAGAAAAGTGAAGAGAAGAAAAAGAGGAAAAAAATAATAATAAGGAAAGAGAAAAGTGAAGAGAAGAAGAAAAAGAAGAAAAAAAAGAATAATAAGGAAAGAGAAAAGTGAAGAGAAGAAGAAAAAGAAGAAGAAAAAGAATAATAAGGAAAGAGAAAAGGGGAGAGAAGAAGAAAAAGAAGAAAAAAAGAATAATAAGGAAAGAGAAAAGTGAAGAGAAGTAGAAAAAGAAGAAATAAAGAATAATAAGTAAAGAGAAAAGTGAAGAGAAGCAGAAAAAGAAGAAAAAAAGAATAATAAGGAAAGAGAAAAGTGAAGAGAACAAAACGAAGAAAAACAGAATAATAAGGAAAGAGAAAAGTGAAGAGAAGCAGAAAAAGAAGAAAAAAGAATAATAAGGAAAGAGAAAAGTGAAGAGAAGAAAACGAAGAAAAAAAGAATAATAAGGAAAGAGAAAAGTGAAGAGAAGAAGAAAAAAAAGAAAAAAAAGAATAATAAGGAAAGAGAAAAGTGAAGAGAAGAAGAAAAGAAGGAAAAAAGAATAATAAGGAAAGAGAAAAGTGAAGAGAAGAAAAAGAAGAAAAAAAGAATAATAAGGAAAGAGAAAAGTGAAGAGAAGAAAAAGAAGAAAAAAAAGAATAATAAGGAAAGAGAAAAGTGAAGAGAAGAAAAAGAAGAAAAAAAGAATAATAAGGAAAGAGAAAAGTGAAGAGAAGAAGAAAAAGAAGAAAAAAAGAATAATAAGGAAAGGGAAAAGTGAAGAGAAGAAGAAAAAGAAGAAAAAAAGAATAATAAGGAAAGAGAAAAGTGAAGAGAAGAAAAAAAGAATCATAAGGAAAGAGAAAAGTGAAGAGAAGAAAAAGAAGAAAAAAAAGAATAATAAGGAAAGAGAAAAGTGAAGAGAAGAAAAAGAAGAAAAAAAGAATTATAAGGAAAGAGAAAAGTGAAGAGAAGAAGAAAAAGAAGAAAAAAAGAATAATAAAGAAAGAGAAAAGTGAAGAGAAGAAGAAAAAGAAGAAAAAAAGAATAATAAGGAAAGAGAAAAGTGAAGAGAAGAAAAAGAAGAAAAAAAGAATAATAAGGAAAGAGAAAAGTGAAGAGAAGAAAAAGAAGAAAAAAAGAATAATAAGGAAAGAGAAAAGTGAAGAGAAGAAAAAAGAAGAAAAAAGAATAATAAGGAAAGAGAAAAGTGAAGAGAAGAAGAAAAAGAAGAAAAAAAAAGAATAATAATGAAAGAGAAAAGTGAAGAGAAGAAAAAGAAGAAAAAAAGAATAATAAGGAAAGAGAAAAGTGAAGAGAAGAAGAAAAAAAAGAAAAAAAAGAAAAAAAGAATAATAAGGAAAGAGAAAAGTGAAGAGAAGAAGAAAAAAAAGAAAAAAAAGACTAATAAGGAAAGAGAAAAGTGAATAGAAGAAAAAGAGGAAAAAAAGAATAATAAGGAAAGAGAAAAGTGAAGAGAAGAAGAAAAAGAAGAAAAAAAAGAATAATAAGGAAAGAGAAAAGTGAAGAGAAGAAGAAAAAGAAGAAAAAAAAGAATAATAAGGAAAGAGAAAAGTGGAGAGAAGAAGAAAAAGAAGAAAAAAAGAATAATAAGGAAAGAGAAAAGTGAAGAGAAGTAGAAAAAGAAGAAATAAAAATAATAAGGAAAGAGAAAAGTGAAGAGAAGCAGAAAAAGAAGAAAAAAGAATAATAAGGAAAGAGAAAAGTGAAGAGAAGAAAACGAAGAAAAAAAGAATAATAAGGAAAGAGAAAAGTGAAGAGAAGAAGAAAAAGAAGGAAAAAAGAATAATAAAGAAAGAGAAAACTGAAGAGAAGAAAAAGAAGAAAAAAAGAATAATAAGGAAAGAGAAAAGTGAAGAGAAGAAAAAGAAGAAAAAAAAGAATAATAAGGAAAGAGAAAAGTGAAGAGAAGAAAAAGAAGAAAAAAAGAATAATAAGGAAAGAGAAAAGTGAAGAGAAGAAGAAAAAGAAGAAAAAAAGAATAATAAGGAAAGAGAAAAGTGAAGAGAAGAAGAAAAAGAAGAAAAAAAGAATTATAAGGAAAGAGAAAAGTGAAGAGAAGAAAAAGAAGAAAAAAAGAATAATAAGGAAAGAGAAAAGTGAAGAGAAGAAGAAAAAGAAGAAAAAAAAGAATAATAAGGAAAGAGAAAAGTGAAGAGAAGAAGAGAAAAAAGAAAAAAAAGAATAATAAAGAAAGAGAAAAGTGAAGAGAAGAAAAAGAAGAAAAAAAGAATAATAAGGAAAGAGAAAAGTGAAGAGAAGAAAAAGAAGAAAAAAAAGAATAATAAGGAAAGAGAAAAGTGGAGAGAAGAAGAAAAAGAAGAAAAAAAGAATAATAAGGAAAGAGAAAAGTGAAGAGAAGTAGAAAAAGAAGAAATAAAGAATAATAAGGAAAGAGAAAAGTCAAGAGAAGCAGAAAAAGAAGAAAAAAAGAATAATAAGGAAAGAGAAAAGTGAAGAGAAGAAAACGAAGAAAAAAAGAATAATAAGGAAAGAGAAAAGTGAAGAGAAGAAGAAAAAGAAGAAAAAAAAGAATAATGAGGAAAGAGAAAAGTGAAGAGAAGAAGAAAAAGAAGAAAAAAAGAATAATAAGGAAAGAGAAAAGTGAAGAGAAGAAGAAAAAGAAGAAAAAAAGAATAATAAGGAATGAGAAAAGTGAAGAGAAGAAAAAGAAGAAAAAAAAGAATAATAAGGAAAGAGAAAAGTGAAGAGAAGAAAAAGAAGAAAAAAAGAATAATAAGGAAAGAGAAAAGTGAAGAGAAGAAGAAAAAGAAGAAAAAAAGAATAATAAGGAAAGAGAAAAGTGAAGAGAAGAAGAAAAAGAAGAAAAAATAGAATAATAAGGAAAGAGAAAAGTGAAGAGAAGAAAAAGAGGAAAAAAAGAATAATAAGGAAAGAGAAAAGTGATAAGAAGAAGAAAAAGAAGAAAAAAAAGAATAATAAGGAAAGAGAAAAGTGAAGAGAAGAAGAAAAAGAAGAAAAAAAGAATAATAAGGAAAGAGAAAAGTGAAGAGAAGTAGAAAAAGAAGAAATAAATGATAATAAGTAAAGAGAAAAGTGAAGAGAATCAGAAAAAGAAGAAAAAAGAATAATAAGGAAAGAGAAAAGTGAAGAGAACAAAACGAAGAAAAAAAGAATAATAAGGAAAGAGAAAAGTGAAGAGAAGAAGAAAAAGAAGGAAAAAAGAATAATAAAGAAAGAGAAAACTGAAGAGAAGAAAAAGAAGAAAAAAAGAATAATAAGGAAAGAGAAAAGTGAAGAGAAGAAAAAGAAGAAAAAAAAGAATAATAAGGAAAGAGAAAAGTGAAGAGAAGAAAAAGAAGAAAAAAAGAATAATAAGGAAAGAGAAAAGTGAAGAGAAGAAGAAAAAGAAGAAAAAAAGAATAATAAGGAAAGAGAAAAGTGAAGAGAAGAAAAAGAAGAAAAAAAGAATAATAAGGAAAGAGAAAAGTGAAGAGAAGAAGAAAAAGAAGGAAAAAAGAATAATAAGGAAAGAGAAAAGTGAAGAGAAGAAAAATAAGAAAAAAAGAATAAAAAGGAAAGAGAAAAGTGAAGAGAAGAAAAAGAAGAAAAAAAAGAATAATAAGGAAAGAGAAAAGTGAAGAGAAGAAAAAGAAGAAAAAAAGAATAATAAGGAAAGAGAAAAGTGAAGAGAAGAAGAAAAAGAAGAAAAAAAGAATAATAAGGAAAGAGAAAAGTGAAGAGAAGAAGAAAAAGAAGAAAAAAAGAATTATAAGGAAAGAGAAAAGTGAAGAGAAGAAAAAGAAGAAAAAAAGAATAATAAGGAAAGAGAAAAGTGAAGAGAAGAAGAAAAAGAAGAAAAAAAAGAATAATAAGGAAAGAGAAAAGTGAAGAGAAGAAGAGAAAAAAGAAAAAAAAGAATAATAAAGAAAGAGAAAAGTGAAGAGAAGAAAAAGAAGAAAAAAAGAATAATAAGGAAAGAGAAAAGTGAAGAGAAGAAAAAGAAGAAAAAAAAGAATAATAAGGAAAGAGAAAAGTGGAGAGAAGAAGAAAAAGAAGAAAAAAAGAATAATAAGGAAAGAGAAAAGTGAAGAGAAGTAGAAAAAGAAGAAATAAAGAATAATAAGGAAAGAGAAAAGTCAAGAGAAGCAGAAAAAGAAGAAAAAAAGAATAATAAGGAAAGAGAAAAGTGAAGAGAAGAAAACGAAGAAAAAAAGAATAATAAGGAAAGAGAAAAGTGAAGAGAAGAAGAAAAAGAAGAAAAAAAAGAATAATGAGGAAAGAGAAAAGTGAAGAGAAGAAGAAAAAGAAGAAAAAAAGAATAATAAGGAAAGAGAAAAGTGAAGAGAAGAAGAAAAAGAAGAAAAAAAGAATAATAAGGAATGAGAAAAGTGAAGAGAAGAAAAAGAAGAAAAAAAAGAATAATAAGGAAAGAGAAAAGTGAAGAGAAGAAAAAGAAGAAAAAAAGAATAATAAGGAAAGAGAAAAGTGAAGAGAAGAAGAAAAAGAAGAAAAAAAGAATAATAAGGAAAGAGAAAAGTGAAGAGAAGAAGAAAAAGAAGAAAAAATAGAATAATAAGGAAAGAGAAAAGTGAAGAGAAGAAAAAGAGGAAAAAAAGAATAATAAGGAAAGAGAAAAGTGATAAGAAGAAGAAAAAGAAGAAAAAAAAGAATAATAAGGAAAGAGAAAAGTGAAGAGAAGAAGAAAAAGAAGAAAAAAAGAATAATAAGGAAAGAGAAAAGTGAAGAGAAGTAGAAAAAGAAGAAATAAATGATAATAAGTAAAGAGAAAAGTGAAGAGAATCAGAAAAAGAAGAAAAAAGAATAATAAGGAAAGAGAAAAGTGAAGAGAACAAAACGAAGAAAAAAAGAATAATAAGGAAAGAGAAAAGTGAAGAGAAGAAGAAAAAGAAGGAAAAAAGAATAATAAAGAAAGAGAAAACTGAAGAGAAGAAAAAGAAGAAAAAAAGAATAATAAGGAAAGAGAAAAGTGAAGAGAAGAAAAAGAAGAAAAAAAAGAATAATAAGGAAAGAGAAAAGTGAAGAGAAGAAAAAGAAGAAAAAAAGAATAATAAGGAAAGAGAAAAGTGAAGAGAAGAAGAAAAAGAAGAAAAAAAGAATAATAAGGAAAGAGAAAAGTGAAGAGAAGAAGAAAAAGAAGAAAAAAAGAATTATAAGGAAAGAGAAAAGTGAAGAGAAGAAAAAGAAGAAAAAAAGAATAATAAGGAAAGAGAAAAGTGAAGAGAAGAAGAAAAAGAAGAAAAAAAAGAATAATAAGGAAAGAGAAAAGTGAAGAGAAGAAGAGACAAAAGAAAAACAAGAATAATAAAGAAAGAGAAAAGTGAAGAGAAGAAGAAAAAGAAGAAAAAAAAGAATAATAAGAAAAGAGAAAAGTGGAGAGAAGAAGAAAAAGAAGAAAAAAAGAATAATAAGGAAAGAGAAAAGTGAAGAGAAGTAGAAAAAGAAGAAATAAAGAATAATAAGGAAAGAGAAAAGTCAAGAGAAGCAGAAAAAGAAGAAAAAAAGAATAATAAGGAAAGAGAAAAGTGAAGAGAAGAAAACGAAGAAAAAAAGAATAATAAGGAAAGAGAAAAGTGAAGAGAAGAAAAAGAAGAAAAAAAGAATAATAAGGAAAGAGAAAAGTGAAGAGAAGAAGAAAAAGAAGAAAAAAAAGAATAATAAGGAAAGAGAAAAGTGAAGAGAAGAAGGAAAAAAAAGAAAAAAAAGAATAATAAGGAAAGAGAAAAGTGAAGAGAAGAAAAAGAAGAAAAAAAGAATAATAAGGAAAGAGAAAAGTGAAGAGAAGAAAAAGAAGAAAAAAAAGAATAATAAGGAAAGAGAAAAGTGGAGAGAAGCAGAAAAAGAAGAAAAAAAGAATAATAAGGAAAGAGAAAAGTGAAGAGAACAAAACGAAGAAAAAAAGAATAATAAGGAAAGAGAAAAGTGAAGAGAAGCAGAAAAAGAAGAAAAAAAGAATAATAAGGAAAGAGAAAAGTGAAGAGAAGAAAACGAAGAAAAAAAAGAATAATAAGGAAAGAGAAAAGTGAAGAGAAGAAGAAAAAAAAGAAAAAAAGAATAATAAGGAAAGAGAAAAGTGAAGAGAAGAAAAAGAAGAAAAAAAAGAATAATAAGGAAAGAGAAAAGTGAAGAGAAGAAAAAGAAGAAAAAAAGAATAATAAGGAAAGAGAAAAGTGAAGAGAAGAAGAAAAAGAAGAAAAAAAGAATAATAAGGAAAGAGAAAAGTGAAGAGAAGAAGAAAAAGAAGAAAAAAAGAATTATAAGGAAAGAGAAAAGTGAAGAGAAGAAAAAGAAGAAAAAAAGAATAATAAGGAAAGAGAAAAGTGAAGAGAAGAAGAAAAAGAAGTAAAAAAAGAATAATAAGGAAAGAGAAAAGTGAAGAGAAGAAGAGAAAAAAGAAAAACAAGAATAATAAAGAAAGAGAAATGTGAAGAGAAGAAGAAAAAGAAGAAAAAAAAGAATAATAAGAAAAGAGAAAAGTGGAGAGAAGAAGAAAAAGAAGAAAAAAAGAATAATAAGGAAAGAGAAAAGTGAAGAGAAGTAGAAAAAGAAGAAATAAAGAATAATAAGGAAAGAGAAAAGTCAAGAGAAGCAGAAAAAGAAGAAAAAAAGAATAATAAGGAAAGAGAAAAGTGAAGAGAAGAAAACGAAGAAAAAAAGAATAATAAGGAAAGAGAAAAGTGAAGAGAAGAAAAAGAAGAAAAAAAGAATAATAAGGAAAGAGAAAAGTGAAGAGAAGAAGAAAAAGAAGAAAAAAAAGAATAATAAGGAAAGAGAAAAGTGAAGAGAAGAAGGAAAAAAAAGAAAAAAAAGAATAATAAGGAAAGAGAAAAGTGAAGAGAAGAAAAAGAAGAAAAAAAGAATAATAAGGAAAGCGAAAAGTGAAGAGAAGAAAAAGAAGAAAAAAAAGAATAATAAGGAAAGAGAAAAGTGGAGAGAAGCAGAAAAAGAAGAAAAAAAGAATAATAAGGAAAGAGAAAAGTGAAGAGAACAAAACGAAGAAAAAAAGAATAATAAGGAAAGAGAAAAGTGAAGAGAAGCAGAAAAAGAAGAAAAAAAGAATAATAAGGAAAGAGAAAAGTGAAGAGAAGAAAACGAAGAAAAAAAAGAATAATAAGGAAGGAGAAAAGTGAAGAGAAGAAGAAAAAAAAGAAAAAAAGAATAATAAGGAAAGAGAAAAGTAAAGAGAAGAAGAAAAAAAAGAAAAAAAAGAATAATAAGGAAAGAGAAAAGTGTAGAGAAGAAAAAGAGGAAAAAAAGAATAATAAGGAAAGAGATAAGTGAAGAGAAGAAGAAAAAGAAGAAAAAAAAGAATAATAAGGAAAGAGAAAAGTGAAGAGAAGTAAAAGAAGAAAAAAAAGAAGAATAAGGAAAGAGAAAAGTGAAGAGAAGAAAAATAAGAAAAAAAGAATAATAAGGAAAGAGAAAAGTGAAGAGACGAAGAAAAAGAAGAAAAAAAGAATAATAAGGAAAGAGAAAAGTGAAGAAAAGAAAAAGAGGAAAAAAAGAATAATAAGGAAAGAGAAAAGTGAAGAGAAGAAGAAAAAGAAGAAAAAAAAGAATAATAAGGAAAGAGAAAAGTGAAGAGAAGAAGAAAAAGAAGAAAAAAAAGAATAATAAGGAAAGAGAAAAGTGAAGAGAAGAAGAAAAAGAAGAAAAAAAGAATAATAAGGAAAGAGAAAAGTGAAGAGAAGTAGAAAAAGAAGAAATAAAGAATAATAAGGAAAGAGAAAAGTGAAGAGAAGCAGAAAAAGAAGAAAAAAAGAATAATAAGGAAAGAGAAAAGTGAAGAGAACAAAACGAAGAAAAAAAGAATAATAAGGAAAGAGAAAAGTGAAGAGAAGCAGAAAAAGAAGAAAAAAAGAATAATAAGGAAAGAGAAGAGTGAAGAGAAGAAAACGAAGAAAAAAAAGAATAATAAGGAAAGAGAAAAGTGAAGAGAAGAAGAAAAAAAAGAAAAAAAGAATAATAAGGAAAGAGAAAAGTGAAGAGAAGAAGAAAAAGAAGGAAAAAAGAATAATAAGGAAAGAGAAAAGTGAAGAGAAGAAAAAGTAGAAAAAAAGAATAATAAGGAAAGAGAAAAGTGAAGAGGAGAAAAAGAAGAAAAAAAAGAATAATAAGGAAAGAGAAAAGTGAAGAGAAGAAAAAGAAGAAAAAAAGAATAATAAGGAAAGAGAAAAGTAAAGAGAAGAAGAAAAAGAAGAAAAAAAGAATAATAAGGAAAGAGAAATGTGAAGAGAAGAAGAAAAAGAAGAAAAAAAGAATAATAAGGAAAGAGAAAAGTGAAGAGAAGAAAAAGAAGAAAAAAAGAATAATAAGGAAAGAGAAAAGTGAAGAGAAGAAAAAGAAGAAAAAAAGAATAATAAGGAAAGAGAAAAGTGAAGAGAAGAAAAAGAAGAAAAAAAGAATAATAAGGAAAGAGAAAAGTGGAGAGAAGCAGAAAAAGAAGAAAAAAAGAATAATAAGGAAAGAGAAAAGTGAAGAGAAGCAGAAAAAGAAGAAAAAAAGAATAATAAGGAAAGAGAAAAGTGAAGAGAAGAAAACGAAGAAAAAAAAGAATAATAAGGAAAGAGAAAAGTGAAGAGAAGAAGAAAAAAAAGAAAAAAAGAATAATAAGGAAAGAGAAAAGTGAAGAGAAGAAGAAAAAAAAGAAAAAAAAGAATAATAAGGAAAGAGAAAAGTGAATAGAAGAAAAAGAGGAAAAAAAGAATAATAAGGAAAGAGAAAAGTGAAGAGAAGAAGAAAAAGAAGAAAAAAAAGAATAATAAGGAAAGAGAAAAGTGAAGAGAAGAAGAAAAAGAAGAAAAAAAGAATAATAAGGAAAGAGAAAAGTGGAGAGAAGAAGAAAAAGAAGAAAAAAAGAATAATAAGGAAAGAGAAAAGTGACGAGACGTAGAAAAAGAAGAAATAAAGAATAATAAGGAAAGAGAAAAGTGAAGAGAAGCAGAAAAAGAAGAAAAAAGAATAATAAGGAAAGAGAAAAGTGAAGAGAACAAAACGAAGAAAAAAAGAATAATAAGGAAAGAGAAAAGTGAAGAGAAGAAGAAAAAGAAGGAAAAAAGAATAATAAGGAAAGAGAAAAGTGAAGAGAAGAAAAATAAGAAAAAAAGAATAAAAAGGAAAGAGAAAAGTGAAGAGAAGAAAAAGAAGAAAAAAAAGAATAATAAGGAAAGAGAAAAGTGAAGAGAAGAAAAAGAAGAAAAAAAGAATAATAAGGAAAGAGAAAAGTGAAGAGAAGAAGAAAAAGAAGAAAAAAAAGAATAATAAGGAAAGAGAAAAGTGAAGAGAAGAAGAAAAAGAAGAAAAAAAGAATTATAAGGAAAGAGAAAAGTGAAGAGAAGAAAAAGAAGAAAAAAAGAATAATAAGGAAAGAGAAAAGTGAAGAGAAGAAGAAAAAGAAGAAAAAAAAGAATAATAAGGAAAGAGAAAAGTGAAGAGAAGAAGAGAAAAAAGAAAAAAAAGAATAATAAAGAAAGAGAAAAGTGAAGAGAAGAAAAAGAAGAAAAAAAGAATAATAAGGAAAGAGAAAAGTGAAGAGAAGAAAAAGAAGAAAAAAAAGAATAATAAGGAAAGAGAAAAGTGGAGAGAAGAAGAAAAAGAAGAAAAAAAGAATAATAAGGAAAGAGAAAAGTGAAGAGAAGTAGAAAAAGAAGAAATAAAGAATAATAAGGAAAGAGAAAAGTCAAGAGAAGCAGAAAAAGAAGAAAAAAAGAATAATAAGGAAAGAGAAAAGTGAAGAGAAGAAAACGAAGAAAAAAAGAATAATAAGGAAAGAGAAAAGTGAAGAGAAGAAGAAAAAGAAGAAAAAAAAGAATAATGAGGAAAGAGAAAAGTGAAGAGAAGAAGAAAAAGAAGAAAAAAAGTATAATAAGGAAAGAGAAAAGTGAAGAGAAGAAGAAAAAGAAGAAAAAAAGAATAATAAGGAATGAGAAAAGTGAAGAGAAGAAAAAGAAGAAAAAAAAGAATAATAAGGAAAGAGAAAAGTGAAGAGAAGAAAAAGAAGAAAAAAAGAATAATAAGGAAAGAGAAAAGTGAAGAGAAGAAGAAAAAGAAGAAAAAAAGAATAATAAGGAAAGAGAAAAGTGAAGAGAAGAAGAAAAAGAAGAAAAAATAGAATAATAAGGAAAGAGAAAAGTGAAGAGAAGAAAAAGATGAAAAAAAGAATAATAAGGAAAGAGAAAAGTGATAAGAAGAAGAAAAAGAAGAAAAAAAAGAATAATAAGGAAAGAGAAAAGTGAAGAGAAGAAGAAAAAGAAGAAGAAAAAGAATAATAAGGAAAGAGAAAAGTGGAGAGAAGAAGAAAAAGAAGAAAAAAAGAATAATAAGGAAAGAGAAAAGTGAAGAGAAGTAGAAAAAGAAGAAATAAAGGATAATAAGTAAAGAGAAAAGTGAAGAGAAGCAGAAAAAGAAGAAAAAAAGAATAATAAGGAAAGAGAAAAGTGAAGAGAACAAAACGAAGAAAAACAGAATAATAAGGAAAGAGAAAAGTGAAGAGAAGCAGAAAAAGAAGAAAAAAGAATAATAAGGAAAGAGAAAAGTGAAGAGAAGAAAACGAAGAAAAAAAGAATAATAAGGAAAGAGAAAAGTGAAGAGAAGAAGAAAAAAAAGAAAAAAAAGAATAATAAGGAAAGAGAAAAGTGAAGAGAAGAAGAAAAAGAAGGAAAAAAGAATAATAAGGAAAGAGAAAAGTGAAGAGAAGAAAAAGAAGAAAAAAAAGAATAATAAGGAAAGAGAAAAGTGAAGAGAAGAAAAAGAAGAAAAAAAGAATAATAAGGAAAGAGAAAAGTGAAGAGAAGAAGAAAAAGAAGAAAAAAAGAATAATAAGGAAAGAGAAAAGTGAAGAGAAGAAGAAAAAGAAGAAAAAAAGAATAATAAGGAAAGGGAAAAGTGAAGAGAAGAAGAAAAAGAAGAAAAAAAGAATAATAAGGAAAGAGAAAAGTGAAGAGAAGAAAAAGAAGAAAAAAAGAATAATAAGGAAAGAGAAAAGTGAAGAGAAGTAGAAAAAGAAGAAATAAAGAATAATAAGGAGAGAGAAAAGTGAAGAGAAGCAGAAAAAGAAGAAAAAAAGAATAGTAAGGAAAGAGAAAAGTGAAGAGAAGAAAACGAAGAAAAAAAGAATAATAAGGAAAGAGAAAAGTGAAGAGAAGAAGAAAAAGAAGAAAAAAAAGAATAATAAGGAAAGAGAAAAGTGAAGAGAAGAAGAAAAAGAAGAAAAAAAAGAATAATAAGGAATGAGAAAAGTGAAGAGAAGAAGAAAAGAAAAAAAGAATCATAAGGAAAGAGAAAAGTGAAGAGAAAAAAAAGAAGAAAAAAAAGAATAATAAGGAAAGAGAAAAGTGAAGAGAAGAAAAAGAAGAAAAAAAGAATTATAAGGAAAGAGAAAAGTGAAGAGAAGAAGAAAAAGAAGAAAAGAATAATAAAGAAAGAGAAGAGAAGAAGAAAAAGAAGAAAAAAAGAATAATAAGGAAAGAGAAAAGTGAAGAGAAGAAAAAGAAGAAAAAAGAATAAGGAAAGAGAAAAGTGAAGAGAAGAAAAAGAAGAAAAAAAGAATAATAAGGAAAGAGAAAAGTGAAGAGAAGAAAAAAGAAGAAAAAAGAATAATAAGGAAAGAGAAAAGTGAAGAGAAGAAGAAAAAGAAGAAAAAAAGAATAATAAGGAAAGAGAAAATTGAAGAGAAGAAGAAAAAGAAGAAAAAAAAGAATAATAATGAAAGAGAAAAGTGAAGAGAAGAAATAGAAGAAAAAAAGAATAATAAGGAAAGAGAAAAGTGAAGAGAAGAAGAAAAAGAAGAAAAAAGAATAATAAGGAAAGAGAAAAGTGAAGAGAAGAAGAAAAAGAAGAAAGAAAGAATAATAAGGAAAGAGAAAAGTGAAGAGAAGATAAAGAAGAAAAAAAGAATAATAAGGAAAGAGAAAAGTGAAGAGAAGAAAAAAGAAGAAAAAAAGAATAAGGAAAGAGAAAAGTGAAGAGAAGAAGAAAAAGAAGTAAAAAAGAATAAGGAAAGAGAAAAGTGAAGAGAAGAAGAAAAAGAAGAAAAAAAGAATAATAAGGAAAGAGAAAAGTGGAGAGAAGAAGAAAAAGAAGAAAAAAAGAATAATAAGGAAAGAGAAAAGTGAAGAGAAGAAAACGAAGAAAAAAAGAATAATAAGGAAAGAGAAAAGTGAAGAGAAGAAGAAAAAGAAGAAAAAAGTATAATAAGGAAAGAGAAAAGTGAAGAGAAGAAAAAGAAGAAAAAAAGAATAATAAGGAAAGAGAAAAGTGAAGAGAAGAAAAAGAAGAAAAAAAGAATAATAAGGAAAGAGAAAATTGAAGAGAAGAAAAAGAAGAAAAAAAGAATAATAAGGAAGGAGAAAAGTGAAGAGAAGAAGAAAAAGAAGAAAAAACGAATAATAAGGAAAGAGAAAAGTGAAGAGAAGAAGAAAAAGAAGAAAAAAAGAATAATAAGGAAAGAGAAAAGTGAAGAGAAGATAAAGAAGAAAAAAAGAATAATAAGGAAAGAGAAAAGTGAAGAGAAGAAAAAAGAAGAAAAAAAGAATAATAAGGAAAGAGAAAAGTGAAGAGAAGAAAAAGAAGAAAAAAAGAATAATAAGGAAAGAGAAAAGTGAAGAGAAGAAGAAAAAAAGAATAATAAGGAAAGAGAAAAGTGAAGAGAAGAAGAAAAAGAAGAAAAAAAAGTATAATAAGTAAAGAGAAAAGTGAAGAGAAGAAGAAAAAGAAGAAAAAAAGAATAATAAGGAAAGAGAAAAGTGAAGAGAAGAAAAAAGAAGAAAAAAAGAATAATAAGGAAAGAGAAAAGTGAAGAGAAGAAGAAAAAGAAGAAAAAAAGTATAATAAAGAAAGAGAAAAGTGAAGAGAAGAAGAAAAAGAAGAAAAAAAGAATAATAAGGAAAGAGAAAAGTGAAGAGAAGAAAAAGAAGAAAAAAAGAATAATAAGGAAAGAGAAAAGTGAAGAGAAGAAAAAAGAAGAAAAAAAGAATAATAAGGAAAGAGAAAAGTGAAGAGAAGAAGAAAAAGAAGAAAAAAAGGATAATAAGGAAAGAGAAAAGTGAAGAGAAGAAAAAGAAGAAAAAAAGAATAATAAGGAAAGAGAAAAGTGAAGAGAAGAAAAAGAAGAAAAAAAGAATAATAAGGAAAGAGAAAAGTGAAGAAAAGAAAAAAGAAGAAAAAAAGAATAATAAGGAAAGAGAAAAGTGAAGAGAAGAAGAAAAAGAAGAAAAAAAGATTAATAAGGAAAGAGAAAAGTGAAGAGAAGAAGAAAAAGAAGAAAAAAAGAATAATAAGGAAAGAGAAAAGGGAAGAGAAGAAGAAAAAGAAGAAAAAAAAAGAATAATAAGGAAAGAGAAAAGTGGAGAGAAGTAGAAAAAGGAGAAAAAAAGAATAATGAGGAAAGAGAAAAGTGAAGAGAAGTAGAAAAAGAAGAAAAAAAGAATAATAAGTAAAGAGAAAAGTGAAGAGAAGCAGAAAAAGAAGAAAAAAAGTATAATAAGGAAAGAGAAAAGTGAAGAGAAGAAATAGAAGAAAAAAGAATAATAAGGAAAGAGAAAAGTGAAGAGAAGAAAAAGAAGAAAAAAGAATAATAAGGAAAGAGAAAAGTAAAGAGAAGAAAAAGAAGAAAAAAAAGAATAATAAGGAAAGAGAAAAGTGAAGAGAAGAAGAAAAAGAAGAAAAAAAGAATAATAAGGAAAGGGAAAAGTGAAGAGAAGAAGAAAAAGAAGAAAAAAGTATAATAAGGAAAGAGAAAAGTGAAGAGAAGAAGAAAAAGAAGAAAAAAAGAATAATAAGGAAAGAGAAAATGAAGAGAAGAAAAAGAAGAAAAAAAGAATAATAAGGAAAAGATAAAAGGGAAGAGAAAATAAAAAAGAAGAAAAAATAGAATAATAAGGAAAGAGAAAAGTGAAGAGAAGAAGAAAAAAAGAAAAAAAGAATAATAAGGTAAGAGAAAAGTGAAGAGAAGAAGAAAAAGAAGAAAAAAAGAATAATAAGGAAAGAGAAAAGTGAAGAGAAGAAAAAGAAGAAAAAAAGAATAATAAGGAAAGAGAAAAGTGAAGAGAAGAAAAAGAAGAAAAAAAAGAATAATAAGGAAAGAGAAAAGTGAAGAGAAGAAAAAAGAAGAAAAAAAGAATAATAAGGAAAGAGAAAAGTGAAGAGAAGAAAAAGAAGAAAAAAAGCATAATAAGGAAAGAGAAAAGTGAAGAGTAGAAGAAAAAGAAGAAAAAAAAGAATAATAAGGAAAGAGAAAATGGAAGAGAAGAAGAAAAAGAAGAAAAAAAAAGAATAATAAGGAAAGAGAAAAGTGAAGAGAAGAAAAAAGAAGAAAAAAAGAATAATAAGGAAAGAGAAAAGTGAAGAGAAGAAAAAGAAGAAAAAAAGAATAATAAGGAAAGAGAAAAGTGAAGAGATGAAGAAAAAAAGAATAATAAGGAAAGAGAAAAGTGAAGAGAAGAAGAAAAAGAAGAAAAAAGTATAATAAGGAAAGAGAAAAGTGAAGAGAAGAAGAAAAAGAAGAAAAAAAGAATAATAAGGAAAGAGAAAATGAAGAGAAGAAAAAGAAGAAAAAAAGAATAATAAGGAAAAGATAAAAGGGAAGAGAAAATAAAAAAGAAGAAAAAAAAGAATAATAAGGAAAGAGAAAAGTGAAGAGAAGAAGAAAAAAAGAAAAAAAGAATAATAAGGAAAGAGAAAAGTGAAGAGAAGAAGAAAAAGAAGAAAAAAGTATAATAAGGAAAGAGAAAAGTGAAGAGAAGAAGAAAAAGAAGAAAAAAAGAATAATAAGGAAAGAGAAAATGAAGAGAAGAAAAAGAAGAAAAAATGAATAATAAGGAAAAGATAAAAGGGAAGAGAAAATAAAAAAGAAGAAAAAAAAGAATAATAAGGAAAGAGAAAAGTGAAGAGAAGAAGAAAAAGAAAAAAAAAGAATAATAAGGAAAGAGAAAAGTGAAGAGAAGAAGAAAAAGAAGAAAAAAAGAATAATAAGGAAAGAGAAAAGTGAAGAGAAGAAAAAGAAGAAAAAAAGAATAATAAGGAAAGAGAAAAGTGAAGAGAAGAAAAAGAAGAAAAAAAAGAATAATAAGGAAAGAGAAAAGTGAAGAGAAGAAAAAAGAAGAAAAAAAGAATAATAAGGAAAGAGAAAAGTGAAGAGAAGAAGAAAAAGAAGAAAAAAAGCATAATAAGGAAAGAGAAAAGTGAAGAGTAGAAGAAAAAGAAGAAAAAAAGAATAATAAAGAAAGAGAAAAGGGAAGAGAAGAAGAAAAAGAAGAAAAAAAAAGAATAATAAGGAAAGAGAAAAGTGAAGAGAAGAAAAAAGAAGAAAAAAAGAATAATAAGGAAAGAGAAAAGTGAAGAGAAGAAAAAGAAGAAAAAAAGAATAATAAGGAAAGAGAAAAGTGAAGAGAAGAAGAAAAAAAGAATAATAAGGAAAGAGAAAAGTGAAGAGAAGAAGAAAAAGAAGAAAAAAAATATAATAAGGAAAGAGAAAAGTGAAGAGAAGAAGAAAAAGAAGAAAAAAAGAATAATAAGGAAAGAGAAAAGTGAAGAGAAGAAAAAAGAAGGAAAAAGAATAATAAGTAAAGAGAAAAGTGAAGAGAAGAAAAAGAAGAAAAAAAGAATAATAAGGAAAGAGAAAAGTGAAGAGAAGAAAAAGAAGAAAAAAGAATAATAAGGAAAGAGAAAAGTGAAGAGAAGAAAAAGAAGAAAAAAGAATAATAAGGAAAGAGAAAAGTGAAGAGAAGAAAAAAGAAGAAAAAAAGCATAATAAGGAAAGAGAAAAGTGAAGAGAAGAAGAAAAAGAAGAAAAAAAGTATAATAAGGAAAGAGAAAAGTGAAGAGAAGAAGAAAAAGAATTAAAAAAGAATAATAAGGAAAGAGAAAAGGGAAGAGAAGAAGAAAAAGAAGAAAAAAAAAGAATAATAAGGCAAGAGAAAAGTGGAGAGAAGAAGAAAAAGGAGAAAAAAAGAATAATAAGGAAAGAGAAAAGTGAAGAGAAGTAGAAAAAGAAGAAAAAAAGAATAATAAGTAAAGAGAAAAGTGAAGAGAAGCAGAAAAAGAAGAAAAAAAGAATAATAAGGAAAGAGAAAAGTGAAGAGAAGAAAAAGAAGAAAAAAAAGAATAATAAGGAAAGAGAAAAGTGAAGAGAAGAAAAAAGAAGAAAAAAAGAATAATAAGGAAAGAGAAAAGTGAAGAGAAAAAGAAAAAGAAGAAAAAAAGCGTAATAAGGAAAGAGAAAAGTGAAGAGTAGAAGAAAAAGAAGAAAAAAAGAATAATAAGGAAAGAGAAAAGGGAAGAGAAGAAGAAAAAGAAGAAAAAAATAATAATAAGGAAAGAGAAAAGTGGAGAGAAGAAGAAAAAGAAGAAAAAAAGAATAATAAGGAAAGAGAAAAGTGAAGAGAAGAAGAAAAAGAAGAAAAAAAGAATTATAAGGAAAGAGAAAAGTGAAGAGAAGAAAAAAAGAAAAAAAGAATAATAAGGAAAGAGAAAAGTGAAGAGAAGAAGAAAAAGAAGAAAAAAGTATAATAAGGAAAGAGAAAAGTGAAGAGAAGAAGAAAAAGAAGAAAAAAAGAATAATAAGGAAAGAGAAAATGAAGAGAAGAAAAAGAAGAAAAAATGAATAATAAGGAAAAGATAAAAGGGAAGAGAAAATAAAAAAGAAGAAAAAAAAGAATAATAAGGAAAGAGAAAAGTGAAGAGAAGAAGAAAAAGAAAAAAAAAGAATAATAAGGAAAGAGAAAAGTGAAGAGAAGAAGAAAAAGAAGAAAAAAAGAATAATAAGGAAAGAGAAAAGTGAAGAGAAGAAAAAGAAGAAAAAAAGAATAATAAGGAAAGAGAAAAGTGAAGAGAAGAAAAAGAAGAAAAAAAAGAATAATAAGGAAAGAGAAAAGTGAAGAGAAGAAAAAAGAAGAAAAAAAGAATAATAAGGAAAGAGAAAAGTGAAGAGAAGAAGAAAAAGAAGAAAAAAAGCATAATAAGGAAAGAGAAAAGTGAAGAGTAGAAGAAAAAGAAGAAAAAAAGAATAATAAAGAAAGAGAAAAGGGAAGAGAAGAAGAAAAAGAAGAAAAAAAAAGAATAATAAGGAAAGAGAAAAGTGAAGAGAAGAAAAAAGAAGAAAAAAAGAATAATAAGGAAAGAGAAAAGTGAAGAGAAGAAAAAGAAGAAAAAAAGAATAATAAGGAAAGAGAAAAGTGAAGAGAAGAAGAAAAAAAGAATAATAAGGAAAGAGAAAAGTGAAGAGAAGAAGAAAAAGAAGAAAAAAAATATAATAAGGAAAGAGAAAAGTGAAGAGAAGAAGAAAAAGAAGAAAAAAAGAATAATAAGGAAAGAGAAAAGTGAAGAGAAGAAAAAAGAAGGAAAAAGAATAATAAGTAAAGAGAAAAGTGAAGAGAAGAAAAAGAAGAAAAAAAGAATAATAAGGAAAGAGAAAAGTGAAGAGAAGAAAAAGAAGAAAAAAGAATAATAAGGAAAGAGAAAAGTGAAGAGAAGAAAAAGAAGAAAAAAGAATAATAAGGAAAGAGAAAAGTGAAGAGAAGAAAAAAGAAGAAAAAAAGCATAATAAGGAAAGAGAAAAGTGAAGAGAAGAAGAAAAAGAAGAAAAAAAGTATAATAAGGAAAGAGAAAAGTGAAGAGAAGAAGAAAAAGAATTAAAAAAGAATAATAAGGAAAGAGAAAAGGGAAGAGAAGAAGAAAAAGAAGAAAAAAAAAGAATAATAAGGCAAGAGAAAAGTGGAGAGAAGAAGAAAAAGGAGAAAAAAAGAATAATAAGGAAAGAGAAAAGTGAAGAGAAGTAGAAAAAGAAGAAAAAAAGAATAATAAGTAAAGAGAAAAGTGAAGAGAAGCAGAAAAAGAAGAAAAAAAGAATAATAAGGAAAGAGAAAAGTGAAGAGAAGAAAAAGAAGAAAAAAAAGAATAATAAGGAAAGAGAAAAGTGAAGAGAAGAAAAAAGAAGAAAAAAAGAATAATAAGGAAAGAGAAAAGTGAAGAGAAAAAGAAAAAGAAGAAAAAAAGCGTAATAAGGAAAGAGAAAAGTGAAGAGTAGAAGAAAAAGAAGAAAAAAAGAATAATAAGGAAAGAGAAAAGGGAAGAGAAGAAGAAAAAGAAGAAAAAAATAATAATAAGGAAAGAGAAAAGTGGAGAGAAGAAGAAAAAGGAGAAAAAAAGAATAATAAGGAAAGAGAAAAGTGAAGAGAAGTAGAAAAAGAAGAAAAAAAGAATAATAAGGCAAGAGAAAAGTGAAGAGAAGCAGAAAAAGAAGAAAAAAAGTATAATAATGAAAGAGAAAAGTGAAGAGAAGAAAAAGAAGAAAAAAAGAATAATAAGGAAAGAGAAAAGTGAAGAGAAGAAGAAAAAGAAGAAAAAAAAGTATAATAAGGAAAGAGAAAAGTGAAGAGAAGAAGAAAAAGAAGAAAAAAAGAATAATATGGAAAGAGAAAAGTGAAGAGAAGAAAAAGAAGAAAAAAAGAATAATAAGGAAAGAGAAAAGTGAAGAGAAGAAAAAGAAGAAAAAAAAGAATAATAAGGAAAGAGAAAAGTGAAGAGAAGAAGAAAAAGAAGAAAAAAAGAATAATAAGGAAAGAGAAAAGTGAAGAGAAGAAGAAAAAGAAGAAAAAAAGAATAATATGGAAAGAGAAAAGTGAAGAGAAGAAGAAAAAGAAATAAAAAGAATAATAATAAGGAAAGAGAAAAGTGAAGAGAATTAGAAAAAGAAGAAAAAAAGAATAATAAGGAAAGAGAAAAGTGAAGAGAAGAAGAAAAAGAAGAAAAAAAGAATAATAAGGAAAGAGAAAAGTGAAGAGAAGAAGAAAAAGAAGAAAAAAAGAATAATAAGGAAAGAGAAAAGTGAAGAGAAGAAAAAGAAGAAAAAAGAATAATAAGGAAAGAGAAAAGTGAAGAGAAGAAGAAAAAGAAGAAAAAAAGAATAATAAGGAAAGAGAAAAGTGAAGAGAAGAAGAAAAAGAAGAAAAAAAGAATAATAAGGAAAGAGAAAAGTGAAGAGAAGAAAAAGAAGAAAAAAAGAATAATAAGGAAAGAGAAAAGTGAAGAGAAGAAGAAAAAGAAGAAAAAAAGAATAATAAGGAAAGAGAAAAGTGAAGAGAAGAAGAAAAAGAAGGAAAAAAGAATAATAAGGAAAGAGAAAAGTGAAGAGAAGAAGAAAAAGAAGAAAAAAAGAATAATAAGGAAAGAGAAAAGTGAAGAGAATTAGAAAAAGAAGAAAAAAAAGAATAATAAGGAAAGAGAAAAGTGGAGAGAAGAAGAAAAAGAAGAAAAAAAGAATAATAAGGAAAGAGAAAAGTGAAGAGAAGAAGAAAAAGAAGTAAAAAAGAATAATAATAAGGAAAGAGAAAAGTGAAGAGAAGAAGAAAAAGCAGAAAAAATAGAATAATAAGGAAAGAGAAAAGTGAAGAGAAGAAAAAGAAGAAAAAAGAATAATAAGGAAAGAGAAAAGTGAAGAGAAGAAGAAAAAAAGAATAATAAGGAAAGAGAAAAGTGAAGTGAAGATGAAAAAGAAGAAAAAAAAGAATAATAAGGAAACAGAAAAGTGGAGAGAAGAAGAAAAAGAAGAAAAAAAGAATAATAAGGAAAGAGAAAAGTGAAGAGAAGAAGAAAAAGAAGAAAAAAAGAATAATAAGGAAAGAGAAAAGTGGAGAGAAAAAGAAAAAGAAGAAAAAAAAGAATAATAAGGAAAGCGAAATGTGAAGAGAAGAAGAAAAAGAAGAAAAAAAGAATAATAAGGAAAGAGAAAAGTGAAGAGAAGAAGAAAAAGAAGAAAAAAAAGAATAATTAGGAAAGAGAAAAGTGAAGAGAAGAAGAAAAAGAAGAAAAAAAGAATAATAAGGAAAGAGAAAAGTGAAGAGAAGAAAAAAAAGAATGAAGTCTTGAAATAGTAGAAAAATAAATAAGAAAAATCAAATCAAAAAGAAAAAAATATTAGATGCATTAATGCCAAATATTTCTTTAACTGTTGTTCACACAATAAAAGGCCCAATACCCTTGAAAGTAGATAGCTGCTGACCTGATGCTTGAAGACTTGAAGATTGTAGGGAAGCATCCTCTCCGGAGTTCCACAAAATATCTGTTTCTGGAAGTAGCTGTTCGAATAGAACTTCCTTCTTACCAACAGAAGAAAATTCGACCCTGTATATGAACTTTTTCGAATTTTTCATACTTCATATATAAAAAACCAACTAGCAAAGACTCTTGTCATCTTAATTTCTCTAGCGAATGCCCTCTTAGATATAAAATAGGTGTTATTAAGAATTTCCTCACGCGAGCGCACGAGAACTCATCTTCACGCACGCTTTTCTTTAATGAATTAAAAAATATAAAGCAAACGCTGATTAATAACGGATTTCCTAATCAATTGTTGGATTTCCACATTAGGCGTTTCTTGTCCAAAGTAACTAATAGCAACGGCGAGAATAGAAACATAAACAATAATATTAATATTTTTTATAAAAATCAGATGAACGATAATTATAAACAGGATGAATGCCGAATGAATAACATTATAAAAAAATGCATAGCACCAGTTGATAATAGCAAAAAAATTAGATTAATTATTTATTATAAAAAATTTAAAACTTGTAACCTTATAGTTAAAAATAATAATTCACCTCCTAGAACAAAATTAAATAGAGCAAACATTATTTACGAATTCAAATGTCCATTAAGGAATTGTATTCCTCAAGAATCAACTTTCGTAAATAATTATATAGGCCACACTACAAATCGTTTAACACGCAGATTAACTCTACACCTTTCTGACAATAGCTCGATTAGATCTCATTTAAATATTCATTGAGACGTACCGGACACTATTCGGAATATACTTGTCGACAACACTAATATAATAGCATCATCCACTTGCAAAAAAAGGCTAAAAATAATGGAAGCCTTACTTATAAAAATAAACAAACCAACACTTAATAATATTAACTTTGAACATGGACATAATATCTTGACCGTGTTTTGAAACAAAAAAAATGAATCACTTTATAAAACATACACATAACAAACTATTTCTAATTCTAACAGTTGAAATATAATCCTTGATAATGGCTAAATGTATAGCCGAAAGCGCTCGGAAAAAAAGAACATTCGGACAGTTTTTATATAATTTATCCTCTGAAAAGAAAAACTTTATTAGATCGCACGAGAAATTATATAAAAAACTAAAAAAAAGCACCTTGTCAGTCGTTTTTATTGAAATGTGCTTGAAAGAAGGATTGCTGCCTAAATACACACACACACACATATATATATATATATATATATATATATATATATATATATATATATATATATATGTAGAGAGAGAGAGAGAGAACAACTTTATATATATATATATATATATATATATAAAGTCCTCTCTCTCTCTCTACATATATATATATATATGTAGAGAGAGAGAGAATATGTATATATATAAAGTTGTTCTCTCTCTCTCTTTACATATATATATATATATATATGTAGAGAGAGAGAGAGAAAAACTTTATATATATATATATATATATATATATATATATATATAAAGTTGTTCTCTCTCTCTCTCTCTACATATATATATGTAGAGAGAGAGAGAGAACAACTTCATATATATATATATATATATATATATATATATATATATATATATATATATATATATAGTTATAAAATGACAACTGGAAAAATCTTAGATTTTGCCGACGTGTTTCGTCTTCCAACTTTTTCAAGGCAAAAATGAAATCGAAATATCTCTGTTGTTATAGTTACATTAAAATCCAAATTTAAAAACATAGACGCTTCTGTCCAAGCCTTTTTTCTGGTTAATGCAAATTACATTTATAGTAAGAGATTTTTTTCCCATGTCGACAATACAGTTAAATTCCCAGATCAATTCTATACCAATCTGTCTTGTCCACAGAATTGATCTGGGAATTTAACTATATTGATATAGATAGATATAAATAAATAAAAGGAAGAGAAAATTGTATATATTAAAAAGAAGAGAGAAACTGCAAACATTTTTGGTTATTGTTGTGTCGGAAACCTACCACCCCTCTTGAAGATGAACTTGTCTGCGTCTAAAGACTTTAAATAGCGGCACGTCGAGAGACAGAGGGCGAGCAAGAGAAAGTTCTTGGCTGAGCTAGTTAGAGACTACTCAGGCGATTTCTGTGCCTTTTACCAACCAATAAAACCCTTTTTATTGTTACGTGTTATTTGTCGTTTGTCTCTACAAACCCCAAACCAACATCATAACAGTTATAATTATATATAAATCCACATCATAACCAAAAAAGTTTGCGGTTTCTGTCTTCTTTTTAATCTATATATATATATATATATATATATATATATATATATATATATATATATAGATCACTGAAATTTTAATTTGCACTTCGAATATAGGTATATGTATATTTATTAATATTTGCATCTTAGCTCAGTTTAACCACATTGAGCACTATTTTCTTTGCAGCTTATATTAAATTGAGTAAATATTTATTCACTTACCTGTGTATGCACGCTAACGTATATACATTAGCTAATATATAGTTATTTCATTTATCCTCATTAATATATATATATATATATATATATATATATATATATATATATATATGTAGGCGTCTATGAAAGGAGGTCTGACATTGAAAATAAATTTAAAACAATGTTCCGAGACAGACACTTAGAGACTGATGATAGCCATATACAGAACGGCTTGAAATAGACTATATCTATTTTGAGGTAATTTTTCTTTTGTTGCTGTAGTATATATATATTAGGTCATCCCATAAGTTCTGTGCGAATTTTAACTTTTTGTGAAAATGAACGAAATTTAAAGCGTATTTTATAATGTCTAATGAAGTTGAACATTATTTTTATGTTTAGATCCATTTAAACTGATCAAATTTTATTTCAGAGAACAATAAAATTAAATTTTGTTTGATTAAAACCCTGCTAACATGGAAGTACCCAAGAATCATCTGAGGCACATAATGCTTTATGAGTTCAAGAAAGGAAACTCAGCAACCGAAGCGGCTAGAAACATACTTACTTGAAAAAATGTCCGGGCCCGGTTGGTGGATTGGTCAGTTGTGCATTTGCATTGCTGTTCGGGGTTCGAGTTCAAGCTATTCATTGGTCGGATGAGGAATGAGTAACATTATTAGTCCAGAAACTAGGGACAAACGAGAACACGAAGTACTCAAACTTGATATTGCCCAGAAAACCAGAAGAAGTTTCGTTTGAAGAAACTATAAGTATTCTGTCAAAAATATTTGACGAAAGAAATAGTCTGTTTCACACGCGATACAGATGTCTAAACATCGTTAAAGCAGATAACGAGGATTTTCTGGCATACGCGGGAACAGTGAACTCTCTGGTTGAACAATTCAAGTTAGAAGATATTTCCAAAGATGTATTCAAGTGCCTAATTTTTCTTCAAGGACTAACTGATCCTAAATATAAAGAAATTAGGTCGAGAATATTAATAATGGTCGAGCAAGACTCGAACATAACATTACAAAGGGTGACCGAAGAATGCCAACGTCTCATAAACGTAAAAAGGGATAATACACACATTGAGGAAAAAAGTGTGGCTAATGTTCGACCCGTAAAAACTCAAAAAACCCCAAAAGCCAAAAAGACAGAAAAATGTGAGACGTGTGGAAAAATAACCATACCAAAAACACGTGTTGGTACAAAAATAAATTCTGCCAATCGTGCGGAAATAAAAATCATGCCAAAGACGTGTGTTGGTACAAAAATAAATTCTGCCAATCGTGCGGAAATAAAAACCAAACCAAAGACGTGTGTTGGTACAAAAATAAATTCTGCCAATCGTGCGGAAAAAAAGGGCATAAATATTCCGTTTGCCAGAAAAGGAAATTACAAGATGTAAGCCCGGTATTATCAGAAAAAGAAATTCAGAACGGTAAAAATAGAAAATACGTAGACGTACGTATGGATAATCATACAATTACTTTTCTATTGGATTCTGGTTCAGACATAAGCATCATTGATGAACAAACATGGAAAAATATTGGAAGACCCAAATTATCTGAAACCAAAAAAACCGCTAGAGGGGTTTCAGGAAAAAAATTAAACTTTTTGGGAGAATTAAAGTGCAATACTTCGTTATGTGGCAAGACTGCAAAAACGAAAGTGTATGTAATCCAAGGGATTAATTCATGTCTTTTTGGAGTAGACTGGATAGTACTTTTTGATTTGTTTGAACTCCCGATTAACTCATTTTGCAACGTAATAAACAATGCAGAAAAACAAAAAAGTATTAAAAATGAAAAATTCATGAATGAATTAAAAGAATATCCCAGAGTTTTTTCTGAGGGGTTAGGTTTATGTACTAAGACGGAAGTCAAATTTGAACTCAAGGAAAATGTGAAACCAATTTTTAAACCTAAGAGGAACGTTCCTTTTTCCTCCTTAGACACAATTAATAAGGAATTGGAAAGGCTAGAAAATATTGGAGTGATATCTAAGGTTGACCATGCTGATTGGGCCTCGCCCACAGTCTACGTTAAGAAGAAAAACGGAAAAATAAGAGTGTGCGCAGATTTTTCAACAGGGTTAAACGATTGCCTTAAAAATCACAGTTATCCACTACCTTCACCAGAAGATATTTTTTCAAAGTTGAATGGTGGTAAGATTTTTTCAAAAATCGACTTGTCTGACGCATACTTGCAGATTAAAGTGAGTGACAAATGCTCAAAATATTTGTGTATAAATACACATAAAGGTATTTATAAGATAAATAGGCTTCCTTTCGGCTTAAAGGTCGCCCCAGCTTTGTTCCAACAGGTGATGGACACTATGCTGGCAGGCCTTGAGTTTGGTACCGCCTATTTAGATGACGTTCTAGTCAAAAGTAAGAATGTCCAAGAACATAAAACGCACATCAGAGCGATATTTAAAAGACTAGAAGAGTTTGGCTTTAAATTAAGCCACGAGAAGTGTAAATTCTTCATGGAAAGAATTACATACCTCGGACAGGTGATAGACAGTGAAGGCAGGAAACCGGACCCACAGAGAGCCGATGCAATTAAGAACAAGCCTGCACCCGACACAGTTGCGAAACTACAATCGTTTCTGGGGTTGGCCCAATATTATGCAATCTACATACCTAAAATGTATGATTTCAGAGCCCCCTTAACGAATTGTTGAAAAAAGACAAGAAATGGTTTTGGTCGGAAGATTGCGAGACGGCTTTTCAGAAAATAAAAAAATGCCTACTCTCAGATCTCGCCTTAGCACATTATGATCCTGAGAAAGAGATCATCCTGGCAACTAACGCAAGTTTGTACGGAGTGGGGGCTGCACTGCAAACACAAATATGAAGATGGCACTACGAAACCGATCGCGCACGCGTCGAGGACTCTTCTTCCGGCTGAAAAAAATTATAGCCAGATCGAGAAGGAGGCTTTGTCGATTGTGTTCGGGGTTAGAAAATACCATCGCTTTTTACATGGTAGATCATTTGTACTTCAAACAGACCATAAACCGTTACTTACAATATTTGGAGGTAAAAAAGGCATTCCTACGCATACAGCTAATCGTTTACGGCGATGGGGTGTAACCCTGCTTAATTACCATTTTAGGATGGAATACGTCAAATCTAAAGAACATGGGCATGCGGATGGACTGTCAAGGCTAATCCCAAAAAATGAAGAAATTTTAGAAGAGACGGTTATAGTAGCATTAACTGAGGAAAAAGAAATATCAGGTCTCTTGTTGAATACAGTCAGGGAATTGCCAGTAACTTTGGATCAAATAAAAAAAGAAGCGGAAAAAGATCACTATATTGTGAATTTAAAGAACCAGACGAGATGGAACAAAAAACAGAAAAAGGGAACTCAGATTTCACCTTTCTCAATTTGCGACAACACGTTGATGTACGCAGATAGAATTGTTATACCTCAATCTCTACGTACAGATATGCTGAAAGAATTTCATACCGGTCATCCTGGAATGTCTCGGATGAAATCACTCATGCGTGGTTACGTATACTGGCCAGGAATGGACAAGGATATTGAAGTTTTTGTAAGACTATGTAGAGGTTGTCAATTGGCTGCAAGGGCACCTCCGGTCAAAATGAATCCTTGGCCGAAAACGGATTTGCCATGGGCACGGCTACATATAGACTACGCTGGACCAATTAATGGGTACTATTATTTGATATTGGTGAACTCTTTATCGAAATGGCCTGAGGTAGTCAAGTGCACTATGAACACCATCAGTGCATTGGATGAAATTTTCAGTCGTTTCGGGGTTCCCAGGACATTGCTTAGCGACAATGGTACGGCGTTCACAAGTATGGAGTTTAAGAATTTCTGTACTGCTTTAGACATTGAACACATAACTACACCAGTGTGTCATCCCAGGTCGAACGGTCAAGCCGAGAAATTTGTTGACACTTTTAAACGTGCTTTACGTAAAAATCAAGGTATGGACACGGAAGAAAGAACTATTCAGAAGTTCTTAGCGATATATAGGGTAACTCCTAATGAGAACAACGATGCGAAAATGTCACCGGCGGAAATTATGTTCGCAAGGAAAATTAGATCAATTTTCGATAGATTGTTACCCTATCAAAACAAAAAAGTTGCTAAGAAAGAGGAAAAAGTCAACATAAAAAAGTACACTTCAGGAGACAAAGTTTTTTTTTAAATTTTCAAAGTGGAAAAAGCTATTGGATGGATGGCATAATCCAGAAAAGGATTGGTAAAGTGATTTACACGATTAAAAGTAAAAAACTTTACGTGTAAATGACACATCAATCAGATTAGACCACGATATGGTGAAGAAAGTGAAAAGGGCGAAGAAGAAATTCCGATGGAAGTGTTATGCGATGCTTTTAACATGACACTACCTAATAGTGTATATGAACCGGTATCGCATGGACCAGCCTTACGAGCTGAAAAGCGAAAATTATCTTCGCCAAAAAAGGATCTAATTGTGACGACTAAAAGAAGGAGCACGCGGGAAAGAAAACCAGTGGAGCGTTTTAGCCCGGATCCAAAAAGAAGACGACATTAGAAGCAGAAATTTTAAAAAGTGAGAATTTCAGCTTCGGGGGGAGGTGTTGTGATGGTATAACCCAACTTCCCCATTCACGATAATGGACGGACTGTTTGCCGATTAAGTACGACCACAGCAGACAGTCAAGAGCGAATTCGTTTGTTAACACCTATTGAGGTTTAGCATACTCTCGACTCTGTCTCTGTACTACATCCGATTATAAACTTATTATTGAAAACCTACATTCGGGTTACTTTGTTTATTATATCTTGCATGAGATATAACATATATATATATATATATATATATATATATATGTGTGTGTGTGTGTGTGTGTGTGTGTGTATGTGTGAACATTGAAATGAACACTTAGAGGCGACTGGCTGTTTCATGCTAGACACAATCGTCAGGCGGCCTATCGCCTATAAGTGTTGACTTCAATGTTCACTTTTATATTTACACACGCTCTATCTCTGATATTGAGCACTTTACTCATAAATATAGGACACCTTAAGAGTATATTTGTACACACACATATATATCTTATTAAATAATTTAGATAAGTTTTGTCTACTTATTTTTAATAGAATCCTGTCATAATTGCGAAAAAGTTTCTAAGTATCCTTAGTAAAGGAAGAGAAAATTATCTAGACTATATGAATCTGAGCGCATTCCCTGCCTTTTCCCACACTCTCTAAAGAAGATAGCAATGTCTCTTGTTTTTAACTCGGGATATTTTTTCCATTTCATTTGAGAAATTGTTTATAAGTCTTGAAGATTGAGAGCTGCTGTTTTTTAGAGCTCTCATCAAATAAAAATTGTATTCTATGGGATTTTAAGTGTTTGATATTCTTTAATTAATAATATAATCGACTCTCCCTTCTAATTCGACGTATGTGAGTCAAGGAGATCAATTCCTAGGAACTGTCAGCCTGACACCAGCACATGAGATTTGATTATTGTTGTGAAGGTTTTGTGCAGAACCAACCACACTTTTTGAAGGGCCGAATACAGAGACCTGGTGCCACAAGGTCCCCAAACAACCTTCCGCAGGTTTTGAATTCAGCGTTGTCCTTCATCTAGACCAGTTGCCACCCAAGACTATAGAACCCAGTCTGTCCTGTTATTTACCCATATATATATATATATATATATATATATATATATATATATATATATATATATATATATTATCACTATATATATATATATATATATATATATAAATATATATATATATATATTGCGTGTACTTTGACAGAATATTTTCATTAAGGTATGTCTTATTAAATATTTTAGATAAGTTTTGTCTACTAATTTTTAATAGGATCCTCTCATAATTTCGAGAAAATTTAAGCGCAGTGCTAGATTGGCGACAATGTCTCATTACTTAAATGGCTTGATGCAACCGTAAGTTCTATGCTCAGAGTTTTTTCTATTGTATTTCTCGCTTGTGGAAATCTGCTTCCAGCTTCTTGCCTTCCAGTCAAGTTTCATCTTCAAAAATGTAAATGCCATGTCAATCGTTATCGTATGTATTCTTAGTAGATGGTCTTTTATTGTCTGCTCTTCTTAATAGGGTTTTTCTCACATTCAGCGAGCCCTTATCGCCTTGATTCGAGCGAAATGATTAACAAATATATATTACATCATCTATATCTTTGCCCATCATCTCCTCTATAATCATTATTCGAGAAATAATACCGTTATTTCAGTGACGAAAATCTTTGCAATATATCTGTGTCATATAGAAACAGAATAAGAAAGAATGAACGGTTCTACAAATCAAATATTTCTGCTTTGATCACGGTCACGCTAGCCTCGCGTACAGTTGAGCAATTTTACGTTCTCTTCAATGTTGTCGTATCTAAAAATATAAACACGGAACACCAAAACCTGCGATGTTTTGAAAAGTAACACAATGAACTTCAAATTGTAGTACTGAGGTGATATTTGTTCAAACTAGTCAAATGCCATGTTAAAAGTTTGATAGTCAAATAGGCTTAAAGGTAAAAAGTATATAAAGTTCAACAAATTAAGCCGACGTTTTGCGCATGCGCCTGAACAGAGCTTGCTGATTGGTTGAACGGGCTTGAATGGATAAATTGATGTCTCGTTTTCTACACTCACATTTGAACAGACATTGATAATACATGATTATTTATAAAGCAGAAATATCGCCAGATAAAGAGAGTTTCTGATTTGAATACATAAAGAAAGATCCAAGGCCTCATTATAAAATGACATTTATTTGACAACGAAGAATGTCCTTTTTGTAGATTAAAAAAATATACACTGAAAATTTCAGGGCGAAATTCAGTTAACTCCGTGTAAGGCTGCGAACTTACTGAAAGAGAATATGAGGGTATGATTGAAACCTTTGTTTAGAAAAGACGAGTAGATAGGTTCGCCTATCGTCATATTCCTCCTGCGTCATTTGAACAGGAATTCAGACTTTGAAATTTTCAGTCCAACGTCGTTCCGGGAAAGAAACAATGCAGTTATTAATAAGAAGTGATTGAAATGAATGCATGCTAGATTTCACAGCTCTAGCGTCACTCCTTCAAAGTCAGCCTATGAAATTTTCAGGCCACTATAATACATGGAATGAAAGAATGCAGTTATTAATAAGAAGTGATTGAAATGAATGCATGCTAGATTTCACAGCTCTAGCGTCACTCCTTCAAAGTCAGCCTATGAACTTTTCAGGCTACTATAATACATGGAATGAAAGAATGCAGTTATTAATAAGAAGTGATTGAAATGAATGCATGCTAGATTTCACAGCTCTAGCGTCACTCATTTATAGTCAGCATATAAAGCTTTCAGCCCTCCATAGTACCTATAAAGAAAGAATGAATTTATTAATATGAAGAGTTGAAATGAATGCATGCTAGATTTCACAGCTCTAGCGTCACTAATTTATAGTCAGCATATAAAGCTTTCAGCCCTCCATAGTACCTAGAAAGAAAGAATGAATTTATTAATATGAAGAGTTGAAATGAATGCATGCTAGATTTCACAGCTCTAGCGTCACTCATTTATAGTCAGCATATAAAGCTTTCAGCCCTCCATAGTACCTAGAAAGAAAAAATGAATTTATTAATATGAAGAGTTGAAATGAATGCATGCTAGATTTCACAGCTCTAGCGTCACTCATTTATAGCCAGCATATAAAGATTTCAGCCCTCCATAGTACCTAGAAAGAAAGAATGAATTTATTAATATGAAGAGTTGAAATGAATGCATGCTAGATTTCACAGCTCTAGCGTCACTCATTTATAGCCAGCATATAAAGCTTTCAGCCCTCCATAGTACCTAGAAAGAAAGAATGAATTTATTAATATGAAGAGTTGAAATGAATGCATGCTAGATTTCACAGCTCTAGCGTCACTCATTTATAGCCAGCATATAAAGCTTTCAGCCCTCCATAGTACCTAGAAAGAAAGAATGAATTTATTAATATGAAGAGTTGAAATGAATGCATGCTAGATTTCACAGCTCTAGCGTCACTCATTTATAGCCAGCATATAAAGCTTTCAGCCCTCCATAGTACCTAGAAAGAAAGAATGAATTTATTAATATGAAGAGTTGAAATGAATGCATGCTAGATTTCACAGCTCTAGCGTCACTCATTTATAGTCAGCATATAAAGCTTTCAGCCCTCCATAGTACCTAGAAAGAAAGAAAGAATTTATTAATATGAAGAGTTGAAATGAATGCATGCTAGATTTCACAGCTCTAGCGTCACTCATTTATAGTCAGCATATAAAGCTTTCAGCCCTCCATAGTACCTAGAAAGAAAGAATGAATTTATTAATATGAAGAGTTGAAATGAATGCATGCTAGATTTCACAGCTCTAGCCTCACTCATTTATAGTGAGCATATAAAGCTTTCAGCCCTCCATAGTACCTAGAAAGAAAGAATGAATTTATTAATATGAATAGTTGAAATGAATGCATTCTAGATTTCACAGCTCTAGCGTCACTCATTTATAGTCAGCATATAAAGCTTTCAGCCCTCCATAGTACCTAGAAAGAAAGAATGAATTTATTAATATGAAGAGTTGAAATGAATGCATGCTAGATTTCACAGCTCTAGCGTCACTCATTTATAGTCAGCATATAAAGCTTTCAGCCCTCCATAGTACCTAGAAAGAAAGAATGAATTTATTAATATGAAGAGTTGAAATGAATGCATGCTAGATTTCACAGCTGTAGCGTCACTCATTTATAGTCAGCATATAAAGCTTTCAGCCCTCCATAGTACCTAGAAAGAAAGAATGAATTTATTAATATGAAGAGTTGAAATGAATGCATGCTAGATTTCAAAGCTCTAGCGTCACTCATTTATAGTCAGCATATAAAGCTTTCAGCTCTACATAGTACCTAGAAAGAAAGAATGAATTTATTAATATAAAGAGTTGAAATGAATGCATGCTAGATTTCACAGCTCTAGCGTCACTCATTTATAGTCAGCATATAAAGCTTTTAGCCCTCCATAGTACCTAGAAAGAAAGAATGAATTTATTAATATGAATAGTTGAAATGAATGATGCTAGATTTCACAGCTCTAGCGTCACTCATTTATAGTCAGCATATAAAGCTTTCAGCCCTCCATAGTACCTAGAAAGAAAGAATGAATTTATTAATATGAAGAGTTGAAATGAATGCATGCTAGATTTCACAGCTCTAGCGTCACTCATTTATAGTCAGCATATAAAGCTTTCAGCCCTCCATAGTACCTAGAAAGAAAGAATGAATTTATTAATATGAAGAGTTGAAATGAATGCATGCTAGATTTCACAGGTCTAGCGTCACTAATTTATAGCCAGCATATAAAGCTTTCAGCCCTCCATAGTACCTAGAAAGAAAGAATGAATTTATTAATATGAAGAGTTGAAATGAATGCATGCTAGATTTCACAGCTCTAGCGTCACTCATTTATAGTCAGCATATAAAGCTTTCAGCCCTCCATAGTACCTAGAAAGAAAGAATGAATTTATTAATATGAAGAGTTGAAATGAATGCATGCTAGATTTCACAGCTCTAGCGTCACTCATTTATAGTCAGCATATAAAGCTTTCAGCCCTCCATAGTACCTAGAAAGAAAGAATGAATTTATTAATATGAAGAGTTGAAATGAATGAATGCAAGTTAAAAACAACAAAAAAGAGTGAACTCCAATGTAATACCTGATATCCTATATGGCAGTGAATGTTGGACAGTCTCCTCATGTCTTCTAAAAGCTAAACAAAGTATTAAGAAACAGGAAGATTTCGTTAGAAAGAAAGAAAAGAGTGATGAACTTCAATGTAATATCAATCCTCCTATATGGCAGTGAATGCTGGACAATCTCCTCATGTCTTCCAAAAGCTAAACAAAGTATTAAGAAACAGGAAGATTTCGTTAGAAACAAAGAAAAGAGTGATGATCTTCTATGTAATATCAATCCTCCTATATGGCAGTGAATGCTGGACAATCTCCTCATGTCTTTTAAAATCTAAACAAAGTATTAAGAAACAGGAAGATTTCGTTAGAAACAAAGAAAAGAGTGATGAACTTCTATGTAATATCAATCCTCCTATATGGCAGTGAATGCTGGACAATCTCCTCATGTCTTCCAAAAGCTAAACAAAGTATTAAGAAACAGGAAGATTTCGTTAGAAACAAAGAAAAGAGTGCTGAAATTCTATGTAATATCAATCCTCCTATATGGCAGTGAATGCTGGACAATCTCCTCATGTCTTCCAAAAGCTAAACAAAGTATTAAGAAACAGGAAGATTTGGTTAGAAACAAAGAAAAGAGTGTTGAACTTCTATGTAATATCAATCCTCCTATATGGCAGTGAATACTGGACAATCTCCTCATGTCTTCCAAAAGCTAAATAAAGTATTAAGAAACAGGAAGATTTCGTTAGAAACAAAGGAAAGAGTGTTGAACTTCTATGTAATATCAATCCTCCTATATGGCAGTGAATGCTGGACAATCTCCTCATGTCTTCCAAAAGCTAAACAAAGTATTAAGAAACAGGAAGATTTCGTTAGAAACAAAGAAAAGAGTGATGAACTTTTATGTAATATCAATCCTCCTATATGGCAGTGAATGCTGGACAATCTCCTCATGTCTTCCAAAAGCTAAACAAAGTATTAAGAAACAGGAAGATTTGGGTAGAAACAAAGAAAAGAGTGATGAACTTCTATGTAATATCAATCCTCCTATATGGCAGTGAATGCTGGACAATCTCCTCATGTCTTCCAAAAGCTAAACAAAGTATTAAGAAACAGGAAGATTTCGTGAGAAACAAAGAAAAGAGTGATGAACTTTTATGTAATATCAATCCTCCTATATGGCAGTGAATGCTGGACAATCTCCTCATGTCTTCCAAAAGCTAAACAAAGTATTAAGAAACAGGAAGATTTCGTTAGAAACAAAGAAAAGAGTGATGAACTTCTAAGTAATATCAATCCTCCTATATGGCAGTGAATGCTGGACAATCTCCTCATGTCTTCCAAAAGCTAAACAAAGTATTAAGAAACAGGAAGATTTGGGTAGAAACAAAGAAAAGAGTGATGAACTTCTATGTAATATCAATCCTCCTATATGGCAGTGAATGCTGGACAATCTCCTCATGTCTTCCAAAAGCTAAAGAAAGTATTAAGAAACAGGAAGATTTCGTTAGAAACAAAGAAAAGAATGATGAACTTTTATGTAATATCAATCCTCCTATATGGCAGTGAATGCTGGACAATCTCCTCATGTCTTCCAAAAGCTAAACAAAGTATTAAGAAACAGGAAGATTTCGTGAGAAACAAAGAAAAGAGTGATGAACTTTTATGTAATATCAATCCTCCTATATGGCAGTGAATGCTGGACAATCTCCTCATGTCTTCCAAAAGCTAAACAAAGTATTAAGAAACAGGAAGATTTCGTTAGAAACAAAGAAAAGAGTGATGAACTTCTAAGTAATATCAATCCTCCTATATGGCAGTGAATGCTGGACAATCTCCTCATGTCTTCCAAAAGCTAAACAAAGTATTAAGAAACAGGAAGATTTCGTTAGAAACAAAGAAAAGAGTGATGAACTTCTATGTAATATCAATCCTCCTGTATGGAAGTGAATGCTGGACAATCTCCTCATGTCTTCCAAAAGCTAAACAAAGTATTAAGAAACAGGAAGATTTCTTTTAGAAACAAAGAAAAGAGTGATGAACTTTTATGTAATATCAATCCTCCTATATGGCAGTGAATGCTGGACAATCTCCTCATGTCTTCCAAAAGCTAAACAAAGTATTAAGAAAAACGAAGATTTGGTTAGAAAGAAAGAAAAGAGTGATGAACTTCTATGTAATATCAATCCTCCTATATGGCAGTGAATGCTGGACAATCTCCTCATGTCTTCCAAAAGCTAAACAAAGTATTAAGAAACAGGAAGATTTCTTTTAGAAACAAAGAAAAGAGTGATGAACTTCTATGTAATATCAATCCTCCTATATGGCAGTGAATGCTGGACAATCTCCTCATGTCTTCCAAAAGCTAAACAAAGTATTAAGAAACAGGAAGATTTGGTTAGAAAGAAAGAAAAGAGTGATGAACTTCTATGTAATATCAATCCTCCTATATGGCAGTGAATGCTGGACAATCTCCTCATGTCTTCCAAAAGGTAAACAAAGTATTAAGAAACAGAAAGATTTCGTTAGAAACAAAGAAAAGAGTGATGAACTTCTATGTAATATCAATCCTCCTATATGGCAGTGAATGCTGGACAATCTCCTCATGTCTTCCAAAAGCTAAACAAAGTATTAAGAAACAGGAAGATTTCGTTAGAAACAAAGAAAAGAGTGATGAACTTCTATGTAATATCAATCCTCCTATATGGCAGTGAATGCTGGACAATCTCCTCATGTCTTCCAAAAGCTAAACAAAGTATTAAGAAACAGGAAGATTTGGTTAGAAACAAAGAAAAGAGTGATGAACTTCTATGTAATATCAATCCTCCTATATGGCAGTGAATGCTGGACAATCTCCTCATGTCTTCCAAAAGCTAAACAAAGTATTAAGAAACAGGAAGATTTCGTTAGAAACAAAGAAAGGAGTGATGAACTTCTATGTAATATCAATCCTCCTAAATGGCAGTGAAGGCTGGACAATCTCCTCATGTCTTCCAAAAGCTAAACAAAGTATTAAGAAACAGGAAGACTTCGTTAGAAACAAAGAAAAGAGTGATGAACTTCTATGTAATATCAATCCTCCTATATGGCAGTGAATGCTGGACAATCTCCTCATGTCTTCCAAAAGCTAAACAAAGTATTAAGAAACAGGAAGATTTCGTTAGAAAGAAAGAAAAGAGTGATGAACGTCTATGTAATATCAATCCTCCTATATGGCAGTGAATGCTGGACAATCTCCTCATGTCTTCCAAAAGCTAAACAAAGTATTATGAAACAAGAAGATTTCGTTAGAAGCAAAGAAGAGAGTGATGAACTTCTATGTAATATCAATCCTCCTGTATGGAAGTGAATGCTGGACAATCTCCTCATGTCTTCCAAAAGCTAAACAAAGTATTAAGAAACAGGAAGATTTCGTTAGAAGCAAAGAAGAGAGTGATGAACTTCTATGTAATATCAATCCTCCTGTATGGAAGTGAATGCTGGACAATCCCCTCATGTCTTCCAAAAGCTAAACAAAGTATTAAGAAACAGGAAGATTTCTTTTAGAAACAAAGAAAAGAGTGATGAACTTTTATGTAATATCAATCCTCCTATATGGCAGTGAATGCTGGACAATCTCCTCATGTCTTCCAAAAGCTAAACAAAGTATTAAGAAAAACGAAGATTTGGTTAGAAAGAAAGAAAAGAGTGATGAACTTCTATGTAATATCAATCCTCCTATATGGCAGTGAATGCTGGACAATCTCCTCATGTCTTCCAAAAGCTAAACAAAGTATTAAGAAACAGGAAGATTTCTTTTAGAAACAAAGAAAAGTGTGATGAACTTCTATGTAATATCAATCCTCCTATATGGCAGTGAATGCTGGACAATCTCCTCATGTCTTCCAAAAGCTAAACAAAGTATTAAGAGACAGGAAGATTTGGTTAGAAAGAAAGAAATGAGTGATGAACTTCTATGTAATATCAATCCTCCTATATGGCAGTGAATGCTGGACAATCTCCTCATGTCTTCCAAAAGGTAAACAAAGTATTAAGAAACAGAAAGATTTCGTTAGAAACAAAGAAAAGAGTGATGAACTTCTATGTAATATCAATCCTCCTATATGGCAGTGAATGCTGGACAATCTCCTCATGTCTTCCAAAAGCTAAACAAAGTATTAAGAAACAGGAAGATTTCGTTAGAAACAAAGAAAAGAGTGATGAACTTCTATGTAATATCAATCCTCCTATATGGCAGTGAATGCTGGACAATCTCCTCATGTCTTCCAAAAGCTAAACAAAGTATTAAGAAACAGGAAGATTTCGTTAGAAACAAAGAAAAGAGTGATGAACTTCTATGTAATATCAATCCTCCTATATGGCAGTGAATGCTGGACAATCTCCTCATGTCTTCCAAAAGCTAAACAAAGTATTAAGAAACAGGAAGATTTCGTTAGAAACAAAGAAAGGAGTGATGAACTTCTATGTAATATCAATCCTCCTAAATGGCAGTGAAGGCTGGACAATCTCCTCATGTCTTCCAAAAGCTAAACAAAGTATTAAGAAACAGGAAGACTTCGTTAGAAACAAAGAAAAGAGTGATGAACTTCTATGTAATATCAATCCTCCTATATGGCAGTGAATGCTGGACAATCTCCTCATGTCTTCCAAAAGCTAAACAAAGTATTAAGAAACAGGAAGATTTCGTTAGAAAGAAAGAAAAGAGTGATGAACGTCTATGTAATATCAATCCTCCTATATGGCAGTGAATGCTGGACAATCTCCTCATGTCTTCCAAAAGCTAAACAAAGTATTATGAAACAAGAAGATTTCGTTAGAAGCAAAGAAGAGAATGATGAACTTCTATGTAATATCAATCCTCCTGTATGGAAGTGAATGCTGGACAATCTCCTCATGTCTTCCAAAAGCTAAACAAAGTATTAAGAAACAGGAAGATTTCGTTAGAAGCAAAGAAGAGAGTGATGAACTTCTATGTAATATCAATCCTCCTGTATGGAAGTGAATGCTGGACAATCCCCTCATGTCTTCCAAAAGCTAAACAAAGTATTAAGAAACAGGAAGATTTCTTTTAGAAACAAAGAAAAGAGTGATGAACTTTTATGTAATATCAATCCTCCTATATGGCAGTGAATGCTGGACAATCTCCTCATGTCTTCCAAAAGCTAAACAAAGTATTAAGAAAAACGAAGATTTGGTTAGAAAGAAAGAAAAGAGTGATGAACTTCTATGTAATATCAATCCTCCTATATGGCAGTGAATGCTGGACAATCTCCTCATGTCTTCCAAAAGCTAAACAAAGTATTAAGAAACAGGAAGATTTCTTTTAGAAACAAAGAAAAGAGTGATGAACTTCTATGTAATATCAATCCTCCTATATGGCAGTGAATGCTGGACAATCTCCTCATGTCTTCCAAAAGCTAAACAAAGTATTAAGAAACAGGAAGATTTGGTTAGAAAGAAAGAAATGAGTGATGAACTTCTATGTAATATCAATCCTCCTATATGGCAGTGAATGCTGGACAATCTCCTCATGTCTTCCAAAAGGTAAACAAAGTATTAAGAAACAGAAAGATTTCGTTAGAAACAAAGAAAAGAGTGATGAACTTCTATGTAATATCAATCCTCCTATATGGCAGTGAATGCGGGACAATCTCCTCATGTCTTCCAAAAGCTAAACAAAGTATTAAGAAACAGGAAGATTTCGTTAGAAACAAAGAAAAGAGTGATGAACTTCTATGTAATATCAATCCTCCTATATGGCAGTGAATGCTGGACAATCTCCTCATGTCTTCCAAAAGCTAAACAAAGTATTAAGAAACAGGAAGATTTGGTTAGAAACAAAGAAAAGAGTGATGAACTTCTATGTAATATCAATCCTCCTATATGGCAGTGAATGCTGGACAATCTCCTCATGTCTTCCAAAATCTAAACAAAGTATTAAGAAACAGGAAGATTTCGTTAGAAACAAAGAAAGGAGTGATGAACTTCTATGTAATATCAATCCTCCTAAATGGCAGTGAAGGCTGGACAATCTCCTCATGTCTTCCAAAAGCTAAACAAAGTATTAAGAAACAGGAAGACTTCGTTAGAAATAAAGAAAAGAGTGATGAACTTCTATGTAATATCAATCCTTCTATATGGCAGTGAATGCTGGACAATCTCCTCATGTCTTCCAAAAGCTAAACAAAGTATTAAGAAACAGGAAGATTTCGTTAGAAAGAAAGAAAAGAGTGATGAACGTCTATGTAATATCAATCCTCCTATATGGCAGTGAATGCTGGACAATCTCCTCATGTCTTCCAAAAGCTAAACAAAGTATTATGAAACAAGAAGATTTCGTTAGAAGCAAAGAAGAGAGTGATGAACTTCTATGTAATATCAATCCTCCTGTATGGAAGTGAATGCTGGACAATCTCCTCATGTCTTCCAAAAGCTAAACAAAGTATTAAGAAACAGGAAGATTTCGTTAGAAGCAAAGAAGAAAGTGATGAACTTCTATGTAATATCAATCCTCCTGTATGGAAGTGAATGCTGGACAATCCCCTCATGTCTTCCAAAAGCTAAACAAAGTATTAAGAAACAGGAAGATTTCGTTAGAAGCAAAGAAGAGAGTGATGAACTTCTATGTAATATCAATCCTCCTATATGGCAGTGAATGCTGGACAATCTCCTCATGTCTTCCAAAAGCTAAACAAAGTATTATGAAACAGGAAGATTTCGTTAGAAAGAAAGAAAAGAGTGATGAACTTCTACGTAATATCAATCCTCCTATATGGCAGTGAATGCTGGACAATCCCCTCATGTCTTCCAAAAGCTAAACAAAGTATTAAGAAACAGGAAGATTTCGTTAGAAGCAAAGAAGAGAGTGATGAACTTCTATGTAATATCAATCCTCCTGTATGGAAGTGAATGATGGACAATCTCCTCATGTCTTCCAAAAGCTAAACAAAGTATTAAGAAACAGGAAGATTTCGTTAGAAGCAAAGAAGAGAGTGATGAACTTCTATGTAATATCAATCCTCCTATATGGCAGTGAATGCTGGACAATCTCCTCATGTCTTCCAAAAGCTAAACAAAGTATTAAGAAACAGGAAGATTTCGTTAGAAACAAAGAAAAGAGTGATGAACTTCTATGTAATATCAATCCTCCTGTATGGAAGTGAATGCTGGATAATCTCCTCATGTCTTCCAAAAGCTAAACAAAGTATTAAGAAACAGGAAGATTTCGTTAGAAACAAAGAAAAGAATGATGAACTTTTATGCAATATCAATCTTCCTATATGGCAGTGAATGCTGGACAATCTCCTCATGTCTTCCAAAAGCTAAACAAAGTATTAAGAAACAGGAAGATTTGGGTAGAAACAAAGAAAAGAGTGATGAACTTCTATGTAATATCAATCCTCCTATATGGCAGTGAATGCTGGACAATCTCCTCATGTCTTCCAAAAGGTAAACAAAGTATTAAGAAACAGGAAGATTTCGTGAGAAACAAAGAAAAGAGTGATGAACTTTTATGTAATATCAATCCTCCTATATGGCAGTGAATGCTGGACAATCTCCTCATGTCTTCCAAAAGCTAAACAAAGTATTAAGAAACAGGAAGATTTCGTTAGAAACAAAGAAAAGAGTGATGAACTTCTAAGTAATATCAATCCTCCTATATGGCAGTGAATGCTGGACAATCTCCTCATGTCTTCCAAAAGCTAAACAAAGTATTAAGAAACAGGAAGATTTCGTTAGAAACAAAGAAAAGAGTGTTGAACTTCTATGTAATATCAATCCTCCTGTATGGAAGTGAATGCTGGACAATCTCCTCATGTCTTCCAAAAGCTAAACAAAGTATTAAGAAACAGGAAGATTTCTTTTAGAACAAAGAAAAGAGTGATGAACTTTTATGTAATATCAATCCTCCTATATGGCAGTGAATGCTGGACAATCTCCTCATGTCTTCCAAAAGCTAAACAAAGTATTAAGAAACAGAAAGATTTCGTTAGAAACAAAGAAAAGAGTGATGAACTTCTATGTAATATCAATCCTCCTATATGGCAGTGAATGCTGGACAATCTCCTCATGTCTTCCAAAAGCTAAACAAAGTATTAAGAAACAGGAAGATTTCGTTAGAAGCAAAGAAGAGAGTGATGAACTTCTATGTAATATCAATCCTCCTGTATGGAAGTGAATGCTGGACAATCTCCTCATGTCTTCCAAAAGCTAAACAAAGTATTAAGAAACAGGAAGATTTCGTTAGAAACAAAGAAAAGAGTGATGAACTTCTATGTAATATCAATCCTCCTATATGGCAGTGAAGGCTGGACAATCTCCTCATGTCTTCCAAAAGCTAAACAAAGTATTAAGAAACAGGAAGATTTCGTTAGAAACAAAGAAAAGAGTGATGAACTTCTATGTAATATCAATCCTCCTATATGGCAGTGAATGCTGGACAATCTCCTCATGTCTTCCAAAAGCTAAACAAAGTATTAAGAAACAGGAAGATTTCGTTAGAAACAAAGAAAGGAGTGATGAACTTCTATGTAATATCAATCCTCCTATATGGCAGTGAAGGCTGGACAATCTCCTCATGTCTTCCAAAAGCTAAACAAAGTATTAAGAAACAGGAAGACTTCGTTAGAAACAAAGAAAAGAGTGATGAACTTCTATGTAATATCAATCCTTCTATATGGCAGTGAATGCTGGACAATCTCCTCATGTCTTCCAAAAGCTAAATAAAGTATTATGAAACAGGAAGATTTCGTTAGAAACAAAGGAAAGAGTGTTGAACTTCTATGTAATATCAATCCTCCTATATGGCAGTGAATGCTGGACAATCTCCTCATGTCTTCCAAAAGCTAAATAAAGTATTAAGAAACAGGAAGATTTCGTTAGAAACAAAGAAAAGAGTGTTGAACTTCTATGTAATATCAATCCTCCTATATTGCAGTGAATGCTGGACAATCTCCTCATGTCTTCCAAAAGCTAAATAAAGTATTAAGAAACAGGAAGATTTCGTTAGAAACAAAGGAAAGAGTGTTGAACTTCTATGTAATATCAATCCTCCTATATGGCAGTGAATGCTGGACAATCTCCTCATGTCTTCCAAAAGCTAAAGAAAGTATTAAGAAACAGGAAGATTTCGTTAGAAACAAAGAAAAGAGTGATGAACTTCTACGTAATATCAATCCTCCTGTATGGAAGTGAATGCTGGACAATCTCCTCATGTCTTCCAAAAGCTAAACAAAGTATTAAGAAACAGGAAGATTTCTTTTAGAACAAAGAAAAGAGTGATGAACTTTTATGTAATATCAATCCTCCTATATGGCAGTGAATGCTGGACAATCTCCTCATGTCTTCCAAAAGCTAAACAAAGTATTAAGAAAAACGAAGATTTGGTTAGAAAGAAAGAAAAGAGTGATGAACTTCTATGTAATATCAATCCTCCTATATGGCAGTGAATGCTGGACAATCTCCTCATGTCTTCCAAAAGCTAAACAAAGTATTAAGAAAAACGAAGATTTGGTTAGAAAGAAAGAAAAGAGAGATGAACTTCTATGTAATATCAATCCTCCTATATGGCAGTGAATGCTGGACAATCTCCTCATGTCTTCCAAAAGCTAAACAAAGTATTAAGAAACAGAAAGATTTCGTTAGAAACAAAGAAAAGAGTGATGAACTTCTATGTAATATCAATCCTCCTATATGGCAGTGAATGCTGGACAATCTCCTCATGTCTTCCAAAAGCTAAACAAAGTATTAAGAAACAGGAAGATTTCGTTAGAAGCAAAGAAGAGAGTGATGAACTTCTATGTAATATCAATCCTCCTGTATGGAAGTGAATGCTGGACAATCTCCTCATGTCTTCCAAAAGCTAAACAAAGTATTAAGAAACAGGAAGATTTCGTTAGAAACAAAGAAAAGAGTGATGAACTTCTATGTAATATCAATCCTCCTATATGGCAGTGAATGCTGGACAATCTCCTCATGTCTTCCAAAAGCTAAACAAAGTATTAAGAAACAGGAAGATTTCGTTAGAAACAAAGAAAAGAGTGATGAACTTCTATGTAATATCAATCCTCCTATATGGCAGTGAATGCTGGACAATCTTCTCATGTCTTCCAAAAGCTAAACAAAGTATTAAGAAACAGGAAGATTTCGTTAGAAACAAAGAAAGGAGTGATGAACTTCTATGTAATATCAATCCTCCTATATGGCAGTGAAGGCTGGACAATCTCCTCATGTCTTCCAAAAGCTAAACAAAGTATTAAGAAACAGGAAGACTTCGTTAGAAACAAAGAAAAGAGTGATGAACTTCTATGTAATATCAATCCTCCTATATGGCAGTGAATGCTGGACAATCTCCTCATGTCTTCCAAAAGCTAAACAAAGTATTAAGAAACAGGAAGATTTCGTTAGAAACAAAGAAAAGAGTGATGAACTTCTATGTAATATCAATCCTCCTATATGGCAGTGAATGCTGGACAATCTCCTCATGTCTTCCAAAAGCTAAACAAAGTATTAAGAAACAGGAAGATTTCGTTAGAAACAAAGAAAAGAGTGCTGAAATTCTATGTAATATCAATCCTCCTATATGGCAGTGAATGCTGGACAATCTCCTCATGTCTTCCAAAAGCTAAAGAAAGTATTAAGAAACAGGAAGATTTCGTTAGAAACAAAGAAAAGAGTGATGAACTTCTACGTAATATCAATCCTCCTGTATGGAAGTGAATGCTGGATAATCTCCTCATGTCTTCCAAAAGCTAAACAAAGTATTAAGAAACAGGAAGATTTCGTTAGAAACAAAGAAAAGAATGATGAACTTTTAAGTAATATCAATCCTCCTATATGGCAGTGAATGCTGGACAATCTCCTCATGTCTTCCAAAAGCTAAACAAAGTATTAAGAAACAGGAAGATTTGGATAGAAACAAAGAAAAGAGTGTTGAACTTCTATGTAATATCAATCCTCCTATATGGCAGTGAATGCTGGACAATCTCCTCATGTCTTCCAAAAGCTAAATAAAGTATTAAGAAACAGGAAGATTTCGTTAGAAACAAAGGAAAGAGTGTTGAACTTCTATGTAATATCAATCCTCCTATATGGCAGTGAATGCTGGACAATCTCCTCATGTCTTCCAAAAGCTAAAGAAAGTATTAAGAAACAGGAAGATTTCGTTAGAAACAAAGAAAAGAGTGATGAACTTCTACGTAATATCAATCCTCCTGTATGGAAGTGAATGCTGGATAATCTCCTCATGTCTTCCAAAAGCTAAACAAAGTATTAAGAAACAGGAAGATTTCGTTAGAAACAAAGAAACGAATGATGAACTTTTATGTAATATCAATCCTCCTATATGGCAGTGAATGCTGGACAATCTCCTCATGTCTTCCAAAAGCTAAACAAAGTATTAAGAAACAGGAAGATTTGGGTAGAAACAAAGAAAAGAGTGATGAACTTCTATGTAATATCAATCCTCCTATATGGCAGTGAATGCTGGACAATCTCCTCATGTCTTCCAAAAGCTAAACAAAGTATTAAGAAACAGGAAGATTTCGTGAGAAACAAAGAAAAGAGTGATGAACTTTTATGTAATATCAATCCTTCTATATGGCAGTGAATGCTGGACAATCTCCTCATGTCTTCCAAAAGCTAAACAAAGTATTAAGAAACAGGAAGATTTCGTTAGAAACAAAGAAAAGAGTGATGAACTTCTAAGTAATATCAATCCTCCTATATGGCAGTGAATGCTGGACAATCTCCTCATGTCTTCCAAAAGCTAAACAAAGTATTAAGAAACAGGAAGATTTCGTTAGAAACAAAGAAAAGAGTGTTGAACTTCTATGTAATATCAATCCTCCTGTATGGAAGTGAATGCTGGACAATCTCCTCATGTCTTCCAAAAGCTAAACAAAGTATTAAGAAACAGGAAGATTTCTTTTAGAAACAAAGAAAAGAGTGATGAACTTTTATGTAATATCAATCCTCCTATATGGCAGTGAATGCTGGACAATCTCCTCATGTCTTCCAAAAGCTAAACAAAGTATTAAGAAAAACGAAGATTTGGTTAGAAAGAAAGAAAAGAGTGATGAACTTCTATGTAATATCAATCCTCCTATATGGCAGTGAATGCTGGACAATCTCCTCATGTCTTCCAAAAGCTAAACAAAGTATTAAGAAACAGGAAGATTTGGTTAGAAAGAAAGAAAAGAGTGATGAACTTCTATGTAATATCAATCCTCCTATATGGCAGTGAATGCTGGACAATCTCCTCATGTCTTCCAAAAGGTAAACAAAGTATTAAGTAACAGAAAGATTTCGTTAGAAACAAAGAAAAGAGTGATGAACTTCTATGTAATATCAATCCTCCTATATGGCAGTGAATGCTGGACAATCTCCTCATGTCTTCCAAAAGCTAAACAAAGTATTAAGAAACAGGAAGATTTCGTTAGAAACAAAGAAAAGAGTGATGAACTTCTATGTAATATCAATCCTCCTATATGGCAGTGAATGCTGGACAATCTCCTCATGTCTTCCAAAAGCTAAACAAAGTATTAAGAAAAAGGAAGATTTGGTTAGAAACAAAGAAAAGAGTGATGAACTTCTATGTAATATCAATCCTCCTATATGGCAGTGAATGCTGGACAATCTCCTCATGTCTTCCAAAAGCTAAACAAAGTATTAAGAAACAGGAAGATTTCGTTAGAAAGAAAGAAAAGAGTGATGAACGTCTATGTAATATCAATCCTCCTATATGGCAGTGAATGCTGGACAATCTCCTCATGTCTTCCAAAAGCTAAACAAAGTATTATGAAACAGGAAGATTTCGTTAGAAGCAAAGAAGAGAGTGATGAACTTCTATGTAATATCAATCCTCCTGTATGGAAGTGAATGCTGGACAATCTCCTCATGTCTTCCAAAAGCTAAACAAAGTATTAAGAAACAGGAAGATTTCGTTAGAAGCAAAGAAGAGAGTGATGAACTTCTATGTAATATCAATCCTCCTGTATGGAAGTGAATGCTGGACAATCCCCTCATGTCTTCCAAAAGCTAAACAAAGTATTAAGAAACAGGAAGATTTCGTTAGAAGCAAAGAAGAGAGTGATGAACTTCTATGTAATATCAATCCTCCTATATGGCAGTGAATGCTGGACAATCTCCTCATGTCTTCCAAAAGCTAAACAAAGTATTATGAAACAGGAAGATTTCGTTAGAAAGAAAGAAAAGAGTGATGAACTTCTACGTAATATCAATCCTCCTATATGGCAGTGAATGCTGGACAATCCCCTCATGTCTTTCAAAAGCTAAACAAAGTATTAAGAAACAGGAAGATTTCGTTAGAAGCAAAGAAGAGAGTGATGAACTTCTATGAAATATCAATCCTCCTGTATGGAAGTGAATGATGGACAAACACCTCATGTCTTCCAAAAGCTAAACAAAGTATTAAGAAACAGGAAGATTTCGTTAGAAGCAAAGAAGAGAGTGATGAACTTCTATGTAATATCAATCCTCCTGTATGGAAGTGAATGCTGGATAATCTCCTCATGTCTTCCAAAAGCTAAACAAAGTATTAAGAAACAGGAAGATTTCGTTAGAAACAAAGAAAAGAATGATGAACTTTTATGCAATATCAATCTTCCTATATGGCAGTGAATGCTGGACAATCTCCTCATGTCTTCCAAAAGCTAAACAAAGTATTAAGAAACAGGAAGATTTCTTTTAGAACAAAGAAAAGAGTGATGAACTTTTATGTAATATCAATCCTCCTATATGGCAGTGAATGCTGGACAATCTCCTCATGTCTTCCAAAAGCTAAACAAAGTATTAAGAAAAACGAAGATTTGGTTAGAAAGAAAGAAAAGAGTGATGAACTTCTATGTAATATCAATCCTCCTATATGGCAGTGAATTCTGGACAATCTCCTCATGTCTTCCAAAAGCTAAACAAAGTATTAAGAAACAGGAAGATTTGGTTAGAAAGAAAGAAAAGAGTGATGAACTTCTATGTAATATCAATCCTCCTATATGGCAGTGAATGCTGGACAATCTCCTCATGTCTTCCAAAAGCTAAACAAAGTATTAAGAAACAGAAAGATTTCGTTAGAAACAAAGAAAAGAGTGATGAACTTCTATGTAATATCAATCCTCCTATATGGCAGTGAATGCTGGACAATCTCCTCATGTCTTCCAAAAGCTAAACAAAGTATTAAGAAACAGGAAGATTTCGTTAGAAGCAAAGAAGAGAGTGATGAACTTCTATGTAATATCAATCCTCCTGTATTGAAGTGAATGCTGGACAATCTCCTCATGTCTTCCAAAAGCTAAACAAAGTATTAAGAAACAGGAAGATTTCGTTAGAAACAAAGAAAAGAGTGATGAACTTCTATGTAATATCAATCCTCCTATATGGCAGTGAATGCTGGACAATCTCCTCATGTCTTCCAAAAGCTAAACAAAGTATTAAGAAACAGGAAGATTTCGTTAGAAACAAAGAAAGGAGTGATGAACTTCTATGTAATATCAATCCTCCTATATGGCAGTGAATGCTGGACAATCTCCTCATGTCTTCCAAAAGCTAAACAAAGTATTAAGAAACAGGAAGACTTCGTTAGAAACAAAGAAAAGAGTGATGAACTTCTATGTAATATCAATCCTCCTATATGGCAGTGAATGCTGGACAATCTCCTCATGTCTTCCAAAAGCTAAACAAAGTATTAAGAAACAGGAAGATTTCGTTAGAAAGAAAGAAAAGAGTGATGAACGTCTATGTAATATCAATCCTCCTATATGGCAGTGAATGCTGGACAATCTCCTCATGTCTTCCAAAAGCTAAACAAAGTATTAAGAAACAGGAAGATTTCGTTAGAAGCAAAGAAGAGAGTGATGAACTTCTATGTAATATCAATCCTCCTATATGGCAGTGAATGCTGGACAATCTCCTCCTGTCTTCCAAAAGCTAAACAAAGTATTAAGAAACAGGAAGATTTCGTTAGAAACAAAGAAGAGAGTGATGAACTTCTATATAATATCAATCCTCCTATATGGCAGTGAATGCTGGACAATCTCCTCATGTCTTCCAAAAGCTAAACAAAGTATTAAGAAACAGGAAGATTTCGTTAGAAACAAAGAAAAGAGTGATGAACTTCTATGTAATATCAATCCTCCTATATGGCAGTGAATGCTGGACAATCTCCTCATGTCTTCCAAAAGCTAAACAAAGTATTAAGAGACAGGAAGATTTGGTTAGAAACAAAGAAAAGAGTGATGAACTTCTATGTAATATCAATCATCCTATATGGCAGTGAATGCTGGACAATCTCCTCATGTCTTCCAAAAGTTAAAACAAAGTATTAAGAAACAGGAAGATTTCGTTAGAAACAAAGAAAAGAGTGATGAACTTCTATGTAATATCAATCCTCCTATATGGCAGTGAATGCTGGACAATCTCCTCATGTCTTCCAAAAGCTAAACAAAGTATTAAGAAACAGGAAGATTTCGTTAGAAACAAAGAAAAGAGTGATGAACTTATATGTAATATCAATCCTCCTGTATGGCAGTGAATGCTGGACAATCTCCTCATGTCTTCCAAAAGCTAAACAAAGTATTAAGAAACAGGAAGATTTCGTTAGAAGCAAAGAAGAGAGTGATGAACTTCTATGTAATATCAATCTTCCTGTATGGAAGTGAATGCTGGACAATCTCCTCATGTCTTCCAAAAGCTAAACAAAGTATTAAGAAACAGGAAGATTTCGTTAGAAGCAAAGAAGAGAGTGATGAACTTCTATTTAATATCAATCCTCCTATATGGCAGTGAATGCTGGACAATCTCCTCATGTCTTCCAAAAGCTAAACAAAGTATTAAGAAACAGGAAGATTTCGTTAGAAACAAAGAGAAGAGTGATGAACTTCTATGTAATATCAATCCTCCTGTATGGAAGTGAATGCTGGACAATCTCCTCATGTCTTCCAAAAGCTAAACAAAGTATTAAGAAACAGGAAGATTTCGTTAGAAGCAAAGAAGAGAGTGATGAACTTCTATGTAATATCAATCCTCCTCTATGGAAGTGAATGCTGGACAATCTCCTCATGTCTTCCAAAAGCTAAACAAAGTATTAAGAAACAGGAAGATTTCGTTAGAAGCAAAGAAGAGAGTGATGAACTTCTATGTAATATCAATCCTCCTATATGGCAGTGAATGCTGGACAATCTCCTCATGTCTTCCAAAAGATAAACAAAGTATTAAGAAACAGGAAGATTTCGTTAGAAGCAAAGAAGAGAGTGATGAACTTCTATGTAATATCAATCCTCCTATATGGCAGTGAATGCTGGACAATCTCCTCATGTCTTCCAAAAGCTAAACAAAGTATTAAGAAACAGGAAGATTTCGTTAGAAGCAAAGAAGAGAGTGATGAACTTCTATGTAATATCAATCCTCCTGTATGGAAGTGAATGCTGGACAATCTCCTCATGTCTTCCAAAAGCTAAACAAAGTATTAAGAAACAGGAAGATTTCGTTAGAAGCAAAGAAGAGAGTGATGAACTTCTATGTAATATCAATCCTCCTATATGGCAGTGAATGCTGGACAATCTCCTCATGTCTTCCAAAAGCTAAAGAAAGTATTAAGAAACAGGAAGATTTCGTTAGAAACAAAGAAAAGAGTGATGAACTTCTATGTAATATCAATCCTCCTGTATGGAAGTGAATGCTGGACAATCTTCTCATGTCTTCCAAAAGCTAAACAAAGTATTAAGAAACAGGATGATTTCGTTAGAAGCAAAGAAGAGAGTGATGAACTTCTATGTAATATCAATCCTCCTATATGGCAGTGAATGCTGAACAATCTCCTCATGTCTTCCAAAAGCTAAACAAAGTATTAAGAAACAGGAAGATTTCGTTAGAAACAATGAAAAGAGTGATGAACTTCTACGTAATATCAATCCTCCTATATGGCAGTGAATGCTGGACAATCCCCTCATGTCTTCCAAAAGCTAAACAAAGTATTAAGAAACAGGAAGATTTCGTTAGAAGCAAAGAAGAGAGTGATGAACTTCTATGTAATATCAATCCTCCTGTATGGAAGTGAATGCTGGACAATCTCCTCATGTCTTCCAAAAGCTAAACAAAATATTAAGAAACAGGAAGATTTCGTTAGAAGCAAAGAAGAGAGTGATGAACTTCTATGTAATATCAATCCTCCTATATGGCAGTGAATGCTGGACAATCTCCTCATGTCTTCCAAAAGCTAAACAAAGTATTAAGAAACAGGAAGATTTCGTTAGAAACAAAGAAAAGAGTGATGAACTTCTATGTAATATCAATCCTCCTATATGACAGTGAATGCTGGACAATCTCTTCATGTCTTCCAAAAGCTAAACAAAGTATTAAGAAACAGGAAGATTTTGTTAGAAGCAAAGAAGAGAGTGATGAACTTCTATGTAATATCAATCCTCCTGTAAGGAAATGAATGCTGGACAATCTCCTCATGTCTTCCAAAAGCTAAACAAAGTATTAAGAAACAGGAAGATTTCGTTAGAAGCAAAGAAGAGAGTGATGAACTTCTATGTAATATCAATCCTCCTGTATGGAAGTGAATGCTGGACAATCTCCTCATGTCTTCCAAAAGCTAAACAAAGTATTAAGAAACAGGACGATTTCGTTAGAAGCAAAGAAGAGAGTGATGAACTTCGATGTAATATCAATCCTCCTATATGGCAGTGAATGCTGGACAATCTCCTCATGTCTTCCAAAAGCTAAACAAAGTATTAAGAAACAGGAAGATTTCGTTAGAAACAAAGAAAAGAGTGATGAACTTCTATGTAATATCAATCCTCCTATATGGCAGTGAATGCTGGACAATCTCCTCATGTCTTCCAAAATCTAAACAAAGTATTAAGAAACAGGAAGGTTTCGTTAGAAGCAAAGAAGAGACTGATGAACTTCTATGTAATATCAATCCTCCTGTATGGAAGTGAATGCTGGACAATCTCCTCATGTCTTCCAAAAGCTAAACAAAGTATTAAGAAACAGGAAGATTTCGTTAGAAGCAAAGAAGAGAGTGATGAACTTCTATGTAATATCAATCCTCCTATATGGCAGTGAATGCTGGACAATCTCCTCATATCTTCCAAAAGCTAAAGAAAGTATTAAGAAACAGGAAGATTTCGTTAGAAAGAAAGAAAAGAGTGATGAACTTCTATGTAATATCAATCCTCCTATATGGCAGTGAATGCTGGACAATCTCCTCATGTCTTCCAAAATCTAAACAAAGTATTAAGAAACAGGAAGATTTCGTTAGAAGCAAAGAAGAGAGTGATGAACTTCTATGTAATATCAATCCTCCTACATGGCAGTGAATGCTGGACAATCTCCTCATGTCTTCCAAAAGCTAAACAAAGTATTAAGAAACAGGAAGATTTCGTTAGAAACAAAGAAAAGAGTGATGAACTTCTATGTAATATCAATCCTCCTGTATGGAAGTGAATGCTGGACAATCTCCTCATGTCTTCCAAAAGCTAAACAAAGTATTAAGAAACAGGAAGATTTCGTTAGAAGCAAAGATGAGAGTGATGAACTTCTATGTAATATCAATCCTCCTATATGGCAGTGAATGCTGGACAATCTCCTCATGTCTTCCAAAAGCTAAACAAAATATTAAGAAACAGGAAGATTTCGTTAGAAACAAAGAAAAGAGTGATGAACTTCTATGTAATATCAATCCTCCTATATAGCAGTGAAGGCTGGACAATCTCCTCATGTCGTCCAAAAGCTAAACAAAGTATTAAGAAACAGGAAGATTTCGTTAGAAACAAAGAAAAGAGTGATGAACTTCTATGTAATATCAATCCTCCTATATGGCAGTGAATGCTGGACAATCTCCTCATGTCTTCCAAAAGCTAAACAAAGTATTAAGAAACAGGAAGATTTCGTGAGAAACAAAGAAAAGAGTGATGAACTTTTATGTAATATCAATCCTCCTATATGGCAGTGAATGCTGGACAATCTCCTCATGTCTTCCAAAAGCTAAACAAAGTATTAAGAAACAGGAAGATATCGTTAGAAACAAAGAAAAGAGTGATGAACTTCTAAGTAATATCAATCCTCCTATATGGCAGTGAATGCTGGACAATCTCCTCATGTCTTCCAAAATCTAAACAAAGTATTAAGAAACAGGAAGATTTCGTTAGAAACAAAGAAAAGAGTGATGAACTTATATGTAATATCAATCCTCCTGTATGGCAGTGAATGCTGGACAATCTCCTCATGTCTTCCAAAAGCTAAACAAAGTATTATGAAACAGGAAGATTTCGTTAGAATCAAAGAAGAGAGTGATGAACTTCTATGTAATATCAATCCTCCTATATGGCAGTGAATGCTGGACAATCTCCTCATGTCTTCCAAAATCTAAACAAAGTATTAAGAAACAGGAAGATTTCGTTAGAAGCAAAGAAGAGAGTGATGAACTTCTATGTAATATCAATCCTCCTACATGGCAGTGAATGCTGGACAATCTCCTCATGTCTTCCAAAAGCTAAACAAAGTATTAAGAAACAGGAAGATTTCGTTAGAAACAAAGAAAAGAGTGATGAACTTCTATGTAATATCAATCCTCCTGTATGGAAGTGAATGCTGGACAATCTCCTCATGTCTTCCAAAAGCTAAACAAAGTATTAAGAAACAGGAAGATTTCGTTAGAAGCAAAGATGAGAGTGATGAACTTCTATGTAATATCAATCCTCCTATATGGCAGTGAATGCTGGACAATCTCCTCATGTCTTCCAAAAGCTAAACAAAATATTAAGAAACAGGAAGATTTCGTTAGAAACAAAGAAAAGAGTGATGAACTTCTATGTAATATCAATCCTCCTATATAGCAGTGAAGGCTGGACAATCTCCTCATGTCGTCCAAAAGCTAAACAAAGTATTAAGAAACAGGAAGATTTCGTTAGAAACAAAGAAAAGAGTGATGAACTTCTATGTAATATCAATCCTCCTATATGGCAGTGAATGCTGGACAATCTCCTCATGTCTTCCAAAAGCTAAACAAAGTATTAAGAAACAGGAAGATTTCGTGAGAAACAAAGAAAAGAGTGATGAACTTTTATGTAATATCAATCCTCCTATATGGCAGTGAATGCTGGACAATCTCCTCATGTCTTCCAAAAGCTAAACAAAGTATTAAGAAACAGGAAGATATCGTTAGAAACAAAGAAAAGAGTGATGAACTTCTAAGTAATATCAATCCTCCTATATGGCAGTGAATGCTGGACAATCTCCTCATGTCTTCCAAAAGCTAAACAAAGTATTAAGAAACAGGAAGATTTCGTTAGAAACAAAGGAAAAGAGTGATGAACTTCTATGTAATATCAATCCTCCTATATAGCAGTGAAGGCTGGACAATCTCCTCATGTCGTCCAAAAGCTAAACAAAGTATTAAGAAACAGGAAGATTTCGTTAGAAACAAAGAAAAGAGTGATGAACTTCTATGTAATATCAATCCTCCTATATGGTTTAGCTTTTGGAAGACATGCGGAGATTGTCCAGCATTCACTGCCATATAGGAGGATTGATATTACATAGAAGTTCATCACTCTTTTCTTTGTTTCTAACCAAATCTTTTTGTTTCTTAATACTTTGTTTAGCTTTTGGAAGACATGAGGAGATTGTCCAGCATTCACTGCCATATAGGAGGATTGATATTACATAAAAGTTCATCACTCTTTTCTTTGTTTTTAAAAGAAATCTTCCTGTTTCTTAATACTTTGTTTAGCTTTTGGAAGACATGAGGAGATTGTCCAGCATTCACTTCCATACAGGAGGATTGATATTACATAGAAGTGCAACACTCTTTTCTTTGTTTCTAACGAAATCTTCCTGTTTCTTAATACTTTGTTTAGCTTTTGGAAGACATGAGGAGATTGTCCAGCATTCACTGCCATATAGGAGGATTGATATTACATAAAAGTTCATCACTCTTTTCTTTGTTTTTAAAAGAAATCTTCCTGTTTCTTAATACTTTGTTTAGCTTTTGGAAGACATGAGGAGATTGTCCAGCATTCACTTCCATACAGGAGAATTGATATTACATAGAAGTGCAACACTCTTTTCTTTGTTTCTAACGAAATCTTCCTGTTTCTTAATACTTTGTTTAGCTTTTGGAAGACATGAGGAGATTGTCCAGCATTCACTGCCATATAGGAGGATTGATATTACATAAAAGTTCATCACTCTTTTCTTTGTTTTTAAAAGAAATCTTCCTGTTTCTTAATACTTTGTTTAGCTTTTGGAAGACATGAGGAGATTGTCCAGCATTCACTTCCATACAGGAGGATTGATATTACATAGAAGTGCAACACTCTTTTCTTTGTTTCTAACGAAATCTTCCTGTTTCTTAATACTTTGTTTAGCTTTTGGAAGACATGAGGAGATTGTCCAGCATTCACTGCCATATAGGAGGATTGATATTACATAGAAGTTCATCACTCTTTTCTTTGTTTCTAACGAAATATTCCTGTTTCTTAATACTTTGTTTCGATTTTGGAAGACATGAGGAGATTGTCCAGCATTCACTGCCATATAGGAGGATTGATATTACATAGAAGTTCATCACTCTCTTCTTTGCTTCTAACGAAATCTTCCTGTTTCTTAATACTTTGTTTAGCTTTTGGAAGACATGAGGAGATTGTCCAGCATTCACTGCCATATAGGAGGATTGATATTACATAGAAGTTCATCACTCTTTTCTTTGTTTCTAACCAAATCTTCCTGTTTCTTAATACTTTGTTTAGCTTTTGGAAGACATGAGGAGATTGTCCAGCATTCACTGCCATATAGGAGGATTGATATTACATAAAAGTTCATCACTCTTTTCTTTGTTTCTCACGAAATCTTCCTGTTTCTTAATACTTTGTTTAGCTTTTGGAAGACATGAGGAGATTGTCCAGCATTCACTGCCATATAGGAGGATTGATATTACATAGAAGTTCATCACTCTCTTCTTTGCTTCTAACGAAATCTTCCTGTTTCTTAATACTTTGTTTAGCTTTTGGAAGACATGAGGAGATTGTCCAGCATTCACTGCCATATAGGAGGATTGATATTACATAGATGTTCATCACTCTTTTCTTTGTTTCTAACGAAATCTTCCTGTTTCTTAATACTTTGTTTAGCTTTTGGAAGACATGAGGAGATTGTCCAGCATTCACTGCCATATAGGAGGATTGATATTACATAGAAGTTCATCACTCTTTTCTTTCTTTCTAACGAAATCTTCCTGTTTCTTAATACTTTGTTTAGCTTTTGGAAGACATGAGGAGATTGTCCAGCATTCACTGCCATATAGGAGGATTGATATTACATAGAAGTTCATCACTCTTTTCTTTCTTTCTAACGAAATCTTCCTGTTTCTTAATACTTTGTTTAGCTTTTGGAAGACATGAGGAGATTGTCCAGCATTCACTGCCATATAGGAGGATTGATATTACATAGAAGTTCATCACTCTTTTCTTTGTTTCTAACCAAATCTTCCTGTTTCTTAATACTTTGTTTAGCTTTTGGAAGACATGAGGAGATTGTCCAGCATTCACTGCCATATAGGAGGATTGATATTACATAGATGTTCATCACTCTTTTCTTTGTTTCTAACGAAATCTTCCTGTTTCTTAATACTTGTTTAGGTTTTGGAAGACATGAGGAGATTGTCCAGCATTCACTGCCATATAGGAGGATTGATATTACATAGAAGTTCATCACTCTTTTCTTTGTTTCTAACGAAATCTTCCTGTTTCTTAATACTTTGTTTAGCTTTTGGAAGACATGAGGAGATTGTCCAGCATTCATTGCCATATAGGAGGATTGATATTACATAGAAGTTCATCACTCTTTTCTTTGTTTCTAACGAAATCTTCCTGTTTCTTAATACTTTGTTTAGCTTTTGGAAGACATGAGGAGATTGTCCAGCATTCACTGCCATATAGGAGGATTGATATTACATAGAAGTTCATCACTCTCTTCTTTGCTTCTAACGAAATCTTCCTGTTTCTTAATACTTTGTTTAGCTTTTGGAAGACAATCTCCTCATGTCTTCCAAAAGCTAAACAAAGTATTAAGTTGCAAGAAGATTTCCTTAGAATCAAAGAAAAGTCTGATGACTTCTATGTAATATCAATCTTTTTATATGGCTGGGAATGCTGGACAATCTCGTCATGCCTGTAACAAACTAAGCAAAGTATTAAGAAACAGGGAGATTTCATTAGGAGCAAAGAAAAAGTGATGAAATCTAATATAATATCTAACCTCCAATATGGCAGCGAATTCTGGTCCATCATCTCATGCCTTTCGGAAGTTATAAACATTAAGCTGAAATATCTATATGGATGTTTAAAGAAACAAACCCAAGAATTCATAATGCATGGATACCGTTGCGAAGAGTATATCTGATAAGGGAAACAGAATCTCCATCAGTGGCATCCCTTGATAATTCTGCAGAAACAACCATATTAAGACGAAACACGCCAAAATAGTAAATGTACGCTCGACAAAAATAGAAATTTGATCGATAATCGTATATTAAGCGAATGCAGAATAATGGTCGTGAATGAATAGAGTATACATATGAATGGGCTGGAAGGGCTATCAACTGGAAATTCTGCAAGCAAATGGATTTGAAAATATGACCATAGATATCGTACCAGCTAGATTTCTAAAATGTTACCGATTATTAATCTTCTACGGACTCCACTAAATGCCATTCCTGTAAAAACACAATGAGCACAGATAATAATAATAATAATAATAATAATAATAATAATAATAATAATAATGATGATGATGATGATGATGACGATGATGATAATAATAATAATAATAATAATAATAACAACAACAACAACACAACAACAACAACAGCATTTTTAAAGATCGAGAAGAATTTTGAACAATAGGGAAATTTAAATCCAATGTGACTGGAGGGTGAAGCAAAATTTTGTTGTAACGAAAAGGTTTCATCGCCAACAGTGGATAGCGAGAAAGAAAGAATTGGTTTAAATAGGGAAGGCTAACCGGAAGTTTATTTTTTGTTTTGTTAAAACGGAAATTAAAAATATTACTGAACGATATTTGGGCTCGAGTAATGATATTTTCTCTTGGCACCAATGTCAATATTTTCTTCAGGTGAAAAAAGAAATTATATAACAAGCGAGATTAATGCGATGCGTTTAGTAAAATATATTTTAGCACTCGATAGTTAAATACCGAACAAGGTAAGTCGAGAGGAATCGTGTGAGCGAGATTTGGAGAAAAAAGGTGAGGAGAAAGGAAGGGGGAGATGTAAAGTGTGAAGGAACAAGGGGAGGGTAATATGGCGGGGGGAGATTACGTGGCTATCGCACATTCTTTCATAAATTCAAATGAGCTTCCGGTTCAAGTTTGACAAATTTGAGTAAGTTAAATTTAAAATGCTGAAAGTGTTGTGAATGTGGCAAGACGCACTAACGTAATCTCTAAACGGATAATTACAAATATATATATATATATATATATATATATATGTAATTATATACATATACATTATATATATATATATATATATATATATATATATATATATATATATATATATATATATATACATATACATATATATATATATATATATATATATATATATATATATATATATGTAAATAAAAAGAAAGAACAGTAAGATATATAATCCGGGGTTTTTATAGATATTTTTATTTTTACTCAACAGTGCTCAATGTAAATTTACAGAGCATTAATATTATAAATTAACTGATTTAAAATATGTTTTTTTTCGCTTGACAGTAATAACCATGTTTCAAAAATGGAAGCTAAAAGCTTCGAATTTAATTTTGTAATTAAATTAAAAACATTAGTTCCATTTCATCCTCAAGCGAATTTTGGAGTAACTTATTTTTAAATTTACTGAGTTTTAAAGGCACGGCAAAAATTCATAATTCACTGTTTCCAAGGATACAGAGAAATCCACTCATCCAGACAAGGGGTGGTAGCGTGTTCATTTTCATTAACTTTTGTTGTATCAGTTATTAGTTACGTTCGAAAAAAGGGGTTATGTTTAGGGATGTGTAAGGATGTATTTTTCAACGAATTCTGACATCCGCTAAATGCATGTCGTCTGGATTTTTTAAAATGTTATTGTTAACGGCTAAAAATTCTTACGGCATTTTTTATATTTGTAAACTTAAAGATTTTTTGGGGATGTTTAGGTTAGAATACGTTTTAGTTAACTACAATTTTAAAATATTTTTACTTTTAATTTTTAATAGACTATATTTCTTTTTAAAACAAGTAAATGTATTAGAATTACTTACAGTACGTAAAATTGTTTTTTCATATCACGTATAAGTATATATATTACCAGGTCACATTTTAAAAAATGTTATATTTAAATATTATTTAAGTAAAATTTATGACAATGACGGCAAAAAATAGCTAATTTATTTCACTGATTCAGTAAACTTTTATTTTTTATAAACTTAGTAATATATAGTTTCTCATGTATGTACAAAGGACATGGGTCATTTAATGGCCTACATATTCTAGCTTTTCATATTAATTTCATTTTACTGTAGGTGTTTTATTGGATTCTTTTAAGTGCTTGAAGTACTTTGAGAGGGGTGTTAAGGTTAGAATACATTTTATTTAACTACAATTTTATAAAAACAATTTTAAAATATTTTCACTGTTAATTTTAATAGACTATATTTTTTTATTAAAAACAAGTAAATGTAATATAATTACTTTCAGTATATAAAATTATTTTCTCACATCAAATATAAGTATGTATATTACCAGGTCGCACTTTTTAATTTTATTTTAAAATATTATTTAAGGAAAATTTTTGACAATGACGGCACAAAATAGCTATTTCATTTTTCTGATTCAGTAAATTTTTATTTTTTATAAACTTAGTAATATATAGTTTCTCATGTACGCACAAAGGACATGGGTCATTTAATGACCTACATATTCTAGCTTTTCTTATTAACTTCCATTTTACTGTAGGTGTTTTATTGGATTCTTTTAGGTACCAGAAGTACTTTGAGAGAGATGTTTGATTTTTATATTTATTTATCCTAAACGAATTTTGATGTTGGTTGAACCTTTTTTTGAACTCACGGCTTGTGCAACCTATATATATATTTATGTTTTCATGATTTTCAATAGAAGATATATTGCATTGGTATACTAATGATTCCATGCGACATTTATTTTGTAGAGGACAGTTATGATGGTTTCTACAGTTACCTAATTTATCCTCATCAGTTTT
>OZ038514.1:74864458-74956958 GCA_964036315.1 Acanthosepion esculentum
TAGGTGATCACTTCAATCTAGGCCTTGCCTTATCCCACGTTGTGATTTGTTTTGATCATGAGGCTGGCCAAGATCAAATCGCCATAAGGTATCTTCGTATTGGGCTGGCCCGAGCGGTGTGAAAGCGCAAAGACGAAAAAAACTATTTTTATATAAGGTTTGTTAACTTGGTAAAGTTTGTTTTGTTGATTTGGTGATGTTTGGCACAAGGCTGATGTTGGAGGTTCTTCTTGGCAGATAATCACGTGGGGTGCCTCGCGTCCGGTGGCTGGAACGATTTCTCTACATTCTCGCTTCAAGGCATTCGTATTGACGTTCTCCCGAACCGGCCCGAGGGTGGGGGCGTGTGATGCGCCGGGCACTCAGTATCTTCTCCACCTGTCATCTTCAATGTCTGGGTTCTGGGTATTAATTACTTCCTAATTTGGGGAATTCCCCTCTTCCACAGGTGATAGTCACAGGCATTAATCCTCCCTATAACTTCCACCTTCTCTTATTGCCATCTACCACTAATACTCCATGTGACCATGGATAGCTCCTCCACGTTCCTTTGTGTCTCATCTGCGCCTGCCATCTCAGTCACTCTCCAACCGATGTTTGTCAATGGTTTCAGGGTGAAGACGCAACAAAAGATTAATTCCAAGTTCGTTTTTTTCATGTCAACCCCATTGTTTTTCATTGTATAAAATTGAAACGCAACACAGACGGCTTTCCACACGTTTGTCCCGTCAGGAACATTCTCTAAGAATTCTTATCTTCTAAATTATGATTTTAAATCCTATCCGATTCTCTTTTCTTGCCTTCACAGCTCGTATTTTTAGCTGTATGTCATCCATCAAGAACCAAAATATTTGCCATATGACCTTTCGTAGTTAAATGTTGTTTTCTCTGTTAGCCACCTAGTCCTCGGGATTTTTGAGAAATAAAATCTTCAATCTTTCCCACGGGAGTTTATTGGTGTGTCGTTCGGTTTATTCATTAACATCTTCTTGTTACTTATCAGGAGTCTATCGGTATATTCGTCGTTCTATTCATTCAGCCTCCTTATTATTTACCAGTAACAGATAGTGTCACAGTTTCCTTACAAGGAAAAATTTGCATTCATCGACCGAGCAGCCAGTACTGCTTTCTGTTAAAATTTATAAAACCTTATTCTTAAAAAAACTTTGTAGGGAAACAGGTTTCACAAGTGCATTAGCTATTATCACTCTTTCCAGTATTGATCGGGTTTCCTTCCTAACCTTTTGTTAGAAGTAGTGGGGAATGTCAACATCTTGATTATGTCATTATTTTCTCTTCTCAAGCCCAGTAGCTGTTATCACTCTTTCCAGTATTGATGGGAGTTTCCTTCCTAACCTTTTGTTTGAAGTAGTGTGGAATATCAACATCTTGATTATGTCATTATTTTCTCTTCTCAAGCACAGTAGCTGTTATCACTCTTTCCAGTATTGATGGGAGTTTCCTTCCCAACCTTTTATTTGAAGTAGTGTGGATTGTCAGCATCTTGATTATGTCATTATTTTCTCTTCTCAAGCCCAGTAGCTGTTATCACTCTTTCCAGTATTGATGGGAGTTTCCTTCCTAACCTTTTATTTGAAGTAGTGTGGAAGTTTAACAACTTGATTATGTCATTATTTTCTCCTCGGGTTACATGTGCTATCCATTTTAATTATTGCTGCTGTTGGTAGTCATCAAGTGATGTTGTTTCTGTTATTTTGTCCAGTTCTTTGTGATTATGTAACACTAGTCTACAATGTTAAAAAAAAGGATGACCTTTGCCAAGACCAAAAGGCTTCACTTGCTCAAAGCCTTTATTTCATTATTGATCTTAGGGGGAGGGGGTAATACGGTTGACAGTTTAGATATTTCGGAACAGGTTTGGCGCCATGCATGACATCCAAATGAAAGTCTCGATCTGAAGTGGGTTTTTTTTATGAACATGACTCAAGATTTTGGTAATAGTTCAAAGTGCCAAATGACAAAGTGTCGAAAGACAAAATGACGAATGGACAAAATGACGAATGGACAAAATGATGACTGGATAAAATGTCGAATAGACAAAGTGTCGAAAGGACAAAATATCGAACTGAAAAAAAAAATTAGCGGCCTTTCTGCTGGATGTAGTTTATCGTCATACCCAGGATTACATTGGTTGTGTGCCCGATTTGTTACGTTCACCCTTTCTTTCCCTGCTCTTCTATTTTAAAAAAAATTTCCTGTCTTTATTTGTATTTGTATAAAGCTATTTGCTTTTGTTGACATGTAAACGTTCGGCTTAGCTTGATGAATGTTGCTAGGTGAATTTCAACTTAATTTGTGGTCAAGCTATAAAAAATCCGTTTTCAAAGATTTATTACGTTATATTTGATACCGCCTTTTCACGTCTGTTCTATCGTATCGACGATATTAAGGCTAGGTAAGAACAGGCGTATTTTAATCTTAACGTCGGAAATAACCTCCGTTCTCAGAAATATTTCTATATGGTTTTCATTCAGAGGTTTATTGCAAAAATCATTTCAGTTTGTAAGCTTCGTTTTCCATTTTATTTCAGACAATAAGCCAAATTAATTGACGAATGACACCGTTTCCATCATTTTGGAAATGGACAGTTCTGTTTCCTAATACACGCACACACAAGCACGCAAATATATAATGCAAGACTCTTTTATTGAATTGAGTCCTCTCGGTAACTGGTGTGTTTGTTCAAAAAATAAATACGCTAAAATTCGCCTTCCTCTCCAACTGATACCAAATCAGCCGGGTTTCAATCCCGGCTTGAAGCAATCGGATGTCTAGCCACACCGATGAGCTGTGATACAGCGAAACAGTCTGTCTGTGGATGACAGTATATAATCCTGCAAATTATTTTCCGTTCAGCACCATGGGGAGAAAGCGCGAATTTTTTAAACAGTGACTAATACTGCTGCTAATGCAAGGCTCTTCTAATGAATTGAGTCTTCTCGGACACTGGTGTGTTTGTTTAAAAAATAAATATGCTAAAATTCGCATTCCTCTCTACCGTGCACCGACAGGTTAGAAGTAGATTCTCCGTGATGCCGGATTTCGATCCTGGCTTGAAACAATTGAATCTCTAGGCACACTGATGAGCTGTGATACAGTGAATCTATCTATCTATCTATCTATCTATCTATCTATCTATCTATCTATCTATCTCAGTCTATTCATTTCTATCTATCTATCTATCTATCTATCTATCTATCTATCTATCTATCTATCTATCTATCTATCTCAGTCTATTCATATCTATCTATCTATCTATCTATCTATCTATCTATCTATCTATCTATCTCAGTCTATTCATTTCTTTCTATCTATCTATCTATCTATCTATCTATCTATCTCAGTCTATTCATATCTATCTATCTATCTATCTATCTATCTATCTATCTATCTATCTATCTCAGTCTACTCATATCTATCTATCTATTAATTTCGCGCATGCACTTTGTTACTTTTTGATTTTCTTGACTGCATGGTATAGTAGTATCAGTTGGGCACCGTCTGCACGTAAAAAGAGCACCATGACGCAATAATTTTGCAAACGGCATGCTGTACTTGGCACTTATCTCCGAGAAATTTTCAGGCGATATGACGGTTCCGTATAGTATACAGGTTCGATTCCTGTCGGAGGACGAATATTTTCTATGAAAATTTCTCGGACATAAGTGCCAAGTACAGCATGCCGTTTGCAAATTTCTGGCGCAGTGGATTGCGTCATGGTGCTCTTTTTACGTGCAGACGGTGCCCAACTGAATGTATAAACATAAAAAAAATGTCGTAAAATAATTGTCGGACTTTGTTCATTTCATAATGTCTGACCTCATTTGTTTACATTTGATACGCCATGAGAGGATATAAATGTGAGAGATTCATGGAAGATTGTAGTTTAAAGACAATAAAATCGACCTTGCTAACCGAACGCTTTTCTGTTTCCCAATCGGTTAAAGGCACGTCAGGCTATATGTCGGTTCCGTATAGGATACAGGTTCGATTCCTGTCGGAGGACGAATATTTTCTATGAAAATTTCTCGGACATTCAGGCCGGTAAATGTTTAATACTGTTTATTATAAAACAGAGCATTTACTTAAATATTTGTATCTATAAAAATAATGTATAAACATAAAAATGTCTTAAAATAATTGGACTTTGTCCATTTCATTATATATATATATATATATATATATATATATATATATATATATATATATATATATATATAGTGTCATGCAAAAGTTTATACCAATTTGCAAAAAAAACGTTTGTTAGGTATTTCTTACTAAGATTAATTAATATTTTACTTCTCGTAGAACATATATATAGATATTCAGTCAAAAAATCATATATATATATATATATATATATATATATATATATATATATATATATATATATATATGATTGTATACGTAAGTAAAACACATACCTACATAAAAGCAATTATGCATGTATACAATAAAGATTTATGCAATATATTTATGTAGAAACTCAAGATATTAAGTTTTATATACATTGATGTATATGTATGTATATATCTACATATGTTAATATTGTATTCATTTGTATGTATGTATATATGTGTGTGCGTGTATATATATATATATATATATATATATATATATATATATATATATATATATATATATATATATATATATATATATATTAACCTTTATGTTTTTGCATGTGCATTTTTGGGAGGGGGGACACCCTGTACACATACATATAGTGCCACGCAAAAGTTTACAACACAGTACAAAACTGTTTTTTTTAGGTATTTCTAATACAGTTACATTAATTAGCTTTTTACTGCTTGTAGAACATACACGGTGTTGCAGCAAAATTCGACACTTGACAAAAAGAAAACAAAATAGCCATTAAAAACAAAAGTTGTATATTCAGAGACCCGACAGTTTATTTAGCAACAGTTAGAGTTACATACTACATTATTTTTCAATGTAACTGCCACTGGCGGTGACGACCATCTCAAGGCGGGCGCGAATTGAGTCACATGTACATAGCGGCGAACGCCTGCACGATGGCAGCCTTCAGAGAGTCGACCGTGTTGTGGGCGTGCTTGTTGGTCTTGGCCTCGATCACGCCCCAGAAGAAATAGTCAAGGGGGTTGCAGTCAGGTGAGGAAGGTGGCTACATGTCCGGCGTCCAGTGGTGAGGAACATTGTTGAGCAGCCACGCTTGGGTCGTCTTGGCCTTGTGTGCAGCGTTCTTCTTTCAAAAGGGCCTGACAGTCACCGCTTAGATCTACCAGGAGGTACTGAGGAGCGTGGTGATGCCTTGGATGGACCTACGACTTCTAGCAGGACTCCGCTCCTTGAGATGGTCGCCACCGCCAGCGGCGGTTACATTGAAAAATAATGTAGTATGGAACTCTAAATGTTTCTAAATAAACTGTCGGGTGTTTGCATATACAACTTTTGTTTTTATTGATTTTGCTGCAACACTCTGTATATTTTGATATTCAGTCTATCCGATTTTTATAAAAATCTTCAAAAAAGTCTCTTACGCAGAAAACCCGATATCTAGTATCTCAAACGTTTACAACAGCTTTTTTTTTTTTTTTATAAAAGTGTTCAAATTTTACTAGAATGTTCCAAATTAGGATGGCGTTGTTTTTTTTTAAAAGGTTCCAGATTAATTTTATGATTACTTTTAGGAAATAATTAAAAGTATTCCATCATTCTTTTTCTGTCAAGCGTCCTTTAAACATTGACAAAATGGGAAAAAGGCAAATAATTGATCAAAACCTCCGTAAATGTATTGTTAACTTTCGTACAAATGGACTTGGTTATAAGAAGATATCTAGTTATTTAAATGTGCCATTTAGTTCATTTGGTATGATAGTTCGTCACTGGAAGACATATCATTCCATTCGTCCCCTCAAAATCTCTGGTCGTCCTAGAAAGATAAACGGAACGTATGCCAAGATTATTGGTGAGAAAAGTTGGCAACTATTTTATATATACTATTTACATTATTCGGACTATTGTCCTCATCTTTGTCGCCATATTTATTACAACGTTTCGGCCGTTGTACGCTCCGGCCTTCTTCAGGTGGTTGGAATGTCGAACTGAAGGACACATGGCACAGTGGATAAAGGCGTTAGTTAGATCCAGTGACAGGACCCAAAGAGTGTGAGTTCAATACCCGGTTAAGGCAGTGAAGAAGTTGGAGAGGGGAATTAACAGGAGATAACTGATAACTGACATCCATTAAACATGGCACGTGGAACTAGAACAGTCTACACCCACAAGCAAAATAAAGGGTTCAGTTCGACATGCCAACCACCTGAAGAAGGCCGGAGCGTACAATGGCCGAAACGTTGTAATAAATATGTCGACAAAGATGAGGACAATAGTCCGAATAATGTAAATAGTGTACATCTCAGAAATATAGACATATTTTATTTATATTTTAGAAGCATTTAAAGATTATATTTTACTACTACTATTATTATTATTATTATTATTATTATTATGTTTTAATTTCTAGCAGCATGTGGGTGTCTGGTTCCCTAATTAATTTTCATTTATTAAATCTTCCAATTGACCTGAATTTATACGGATGGTTCGTTATCGTTAACGTGACCCGGATATTAAAAATACTTTATCTAATGCTAATTAAACAGACATCATGTGGAGAGTGTCAATACTTCACACCGCTTATTGTCTTAAGCAAATGTCTTTACTGATAAAATGAAAGCCTGCTAAAAAGGAAACAAACAGACATTTGAGAAAATTGTTGACCCGTTATAAATATAAAACAGACGAAATGGTAAAACAATTTTTTAAATGAAATGATGAAACAAAATATAAACTCAGAATGACATTTTAAAATAGACATCAAAATATTAAAACTTTTAAAAAATATACCGCACTTTTTTTAATCATTTCATCTCAGGCAAGGCAATAAAGCCAATAAGATGCAAGGGGTTAAAAAGTGTTGGATGGATGTTGGATTTAACGGCATGTCAACTCCTATTTGGGTCAATTTATGCCGAAGCCTTATCAATTTATGAATTTAAGTTGGTTATTTTGTATAAAAGGTTGAAAGGCTGTTGGGTTTTGAAAATTTTTTTTTTTTTTCTCAAAAAAGTATAGTTGGTAATATTGTTTTTCAAAAAGTATAGTTGGTAATATTGTTTTTCAAAAAGTATAGTTGGTAATATTGTTTTTCAAAAAAGTATAGTTGGTAATATTGTTTTTCAAAAAAGTATAGTTGGTAATATTGTTTTTCAAAAAAGTATAGTTGGTAATATTGTTTTTCAAAAAGTATAGTTGGTAATATTGTTTTTCAAAAAAGTATAGTTGGTAATATTGTTTTTGAGCTGGTAATAATATTTTTTCATTTTCATTCTGGTCTTTTGTGATCTTTATAAAAAAGCAATTATTTTGTTGATAATATTTATCAAATATGCGGATGTAGTTTGTCGTCATACCCAGGACGCGGATGTAGTTTGTCGTCATACCCAGGACGCGGATGTAGTTTGTCGTCATACCCAGGCCGCGGATGTAGTTTGTCGTCATACCCAGGACGCGGATGTAGTTTGTCGTCATACCCAGGACGCGGATGTAGTTTGTCGTCATACCAAGGACGCGGATGTAGTTTGTCGTCATACCCAGGACGCGGGAAAGATCTGGAAGTTCACTATTTGCCCATAGCAGGGAGCCCGACAGGTGCTACCACCCCGGGTCTGGGTGGACCTGGGAACACCAGCAATTAAGAGGTGGTTCCACGCTTCCTCAAAACCTCCTGATCAGAGGCCTTGCTGTTGGATGCAGTTTAAGTTAAAAAGTGTGAGAGAATATTAGATAAAAAAACTCTATTAAGGAGAGAAAACAAGAAAAAAAATAGGAATTAAGATGACAGAAGATATCGATTGGCATTGCATCAGAATTTTTTTAATAATCTCACCCCAAGAAAGGCAATAAAGCCAAAAAGATGCAAGGGGGTTACTGAGTGTGGAAGAACAAGAAAAAGAAACCGTATGTGCGAGAAGACCAGAGAATTATCAAGACAAGAGATAGCGATAAACATTTTATATAAACTTTTGAAGATTAATCTTTGCTGGAAAGAATGGATTCAACATTCTAGAGGAATCCCTTATTTCCGAACTATATTTAACACAATGACGACACACATTTGAATCGTGTAATCTGCTGCGTATTGCCTCAATGCGTCCATTCAGGGCACTTCGACGTGGTATCGTTGCTAGCAAGCTCGTCTCGCTTGATCAATTGCGACTGAGTAGTGAGTTTGATCCTCACTGGATGCCCCACGCTTTTGGTTTGGCACTGCTAACGCTTAGAAAATTACCATATGCGTCTATTCTACGGTTTCGTTAAAAATAACAACGGTCACGTTGATATCTTCAGTGTCATTATATTTTAAATCTGATTTATGAAGCATTTCGTTTTGGTAAAAAGAAAGAAGAAAAAAAAAAACAGGCATGACTCATGTTTATTTCGCCGATCAAGTTTTGGGATCCCATCTACTAGTATAAGTCAAAATTTTAGCCGCGAACTCCTAGGAAGTATAAACTGGGTTGCCAACTTACATGTCATTTTAATCATTTCATCTCAAACATGGCGATAACGCCACTAAGACGCAAGATATTACTGAGTGTTACAGAATGTGTGTCTGTGTCGGGGGGGGCACTATTAAGGAGAGAGAATAAAAAAGAGTACAGGAATGAAGACAAACGATAACGATGGGCATTGGATTCAACTTTTTGAAGATCAAAGTTGACTAGGAGTCAAAAAACTGAACGACAGTTCCAGAAGCGAGAAGCGCGATAGAAGAAATTATTAACATAGAACTTACGGTTACATCTGCACTATGATGAGACCTAACCGCCAATTTAGTAATTCGTTTAAATTCCTAAGGTCTAGGAACTATAGAGGAAAGTACATCAGAACAATTACCATGAAAATATTTATAGAAAAGGTACATGGAAGCTACATTATGGGGGTGGGAAAGTGAGTGAAACCGAGATGCCATGCAAAGACCAATACAATTGCAGCTTGAAGAATGGACGGAAGAATGACAAAAACTCTAGTTTACAAGACTCTGGATTTGAGATGCTGAATATGCCATCGATCAGGTAAGTGACGAATTTTATTCGTATTAGTCCTATATATATATATATATATATATATATATATATATATATATATATATATATATATATATGTGTGTGTGTGTGTGTGTGTGTGTGTGTCTGCATATATATATATATATATATATATATATATATATATATATATATATATATAAATTCCAGCATTCACAGCATTAATCCAAAAGAGGGCTCGATACAGATAGTAGAGCAATAATTATTTATTTATTATAATTTTATCATACAGACAAAACCATTTTAGTCACTACAAAGATGTAACTTCGTTTCAGTGCATTTCAACTGCACTTCGACGGGTGAGAATCAAAAATGGTTATGAACAATCCTGCTTGGAGGCAAGGCGTATGTGAAACGTCACTTCCTTTTTTCCATTTCTTCGAGAAGAAAAATATACATAAAAAAGGTGACAGTGTGAAACAATACTGCTTGTTGATAGCAGTTTGCTGATGGATGGATTGGGTGTTTAATGTTGACTGGTCTGTGGAAATTTTCCTTGCCGATAAACACCGGTCAAAGGTTTAGACATATCATCTCACAAGCGTCCTAAGATTGCGACGTAGGGGAGGAAAGACGGAGATAGGGGATAGTATTACGTTTGAGTAGGTAGAAATTGTAGCGATAGTTCTAGTAGTAATTGGGAATGTTATTTTTGGTTTACTATAAAAATTCTACAGCTGAATTGCAAGTATTTATGTTGGGGTTATCACTACTAATTCTGTAATCAATGGAAGTGTTTGGTGGATTAAAATTTAGAAGTGGTGATTTCCTCTAAAAAAATAAGGGATGTTAATATAACCTTTTATAATCAAATTTTGAAATATTCCTGGACCGTATAACGTGTAGAATAAATATGGGTGTAAAACGATTCATCTGAAAATATTACCAGTAATATATATGAAAATAAATAAATAATTTTAAGAATCATAATTTAATTATTGGGGAGTTACATAAGAGGGTAGGGAATACATCGAAGGAGGTGATTTATAATTTTAAAACGTTTATAGTTATGGAATTAAGAATTTAACAAGATTGTAGTGTTAGATCCTTAGTATGTCTACAGAAAACGGTTGTTTCATATCTTTGATTTAATAATTGGGTGTTATTCAAGAGTTCAATGATAGATATTTTCTCCTATAAACATAAGAAGCAAGGTTCGTTCAGAGAATTGCAGGTTCTGGCTTGTCTTAGGATTTTCCATTTAATCTTAGGTGTTTTTCTTTCTTCCTTGAGTTTCCAAAAAATATTTCGAAAGTAATGTCATATTTCGTTTGGCCGTATTGTCAAGGAGTTAATGTGATTGTAATACCTATCCTTAAAAGGTCTGCTAGTTGACCCCCACATACAGCTTAATAGTTCTGGGGTTCTCATTTGATGTGATATAGCACATATAAACCATGGATTTGGTTAAACACCTGTTTACTAATGGACATTGATCAGGGATTCTGCAATTACATAGACTTTTTTTCCTGCATGTATTAGAACTTGTATTTCGTTTGCGTTTATTATCTCTATGATGTTTCAGTATTCTATTGTTACGCGATGTAATAATTTTATCTAGTTTTCTAGAACAGAGAGAGGGAGAGAGTGGGAGAGAGTGGGAGAGAGTGGGTGAGTTCGAGAGAGAGAGAGTGTGTAAGATAGAGTGAGGAAGTTCGAGAGTGAGAGTGAGAGAGAGAATGTGAGATAGAGTGACACAGTGGGAGAGAGCGAGACGAGAGAGAGAGAGAGAGAGTGAGAAAGAGAGTGTGTGACATAGAGTGAGTTCGAAAGAGAGGGTGTGAGATAGAATGAGTTCGAGAGAGAGCGGGAGAGAGTGAGTGAATCCAAGAGAGAGAGAGAGAGAGAATGTGTTAGATAAAGTGAGAGAGGGAGGGAGAGAGTGAGGGATTTCGAGGGTGAAAGAGAGTGACACAGAGGGAGAGAGAGCGAGCGAAAGAGGGATAGGGCGATATATATATATATATATATATATATATATATATATATATAGAGAGAGAGAGAGAGAGAGAGAGAAAGAGTATCCCTAAAAGTTGTCCAGCTAATATTATTTCATCAAATCCATCAAAATTTGGCTGTGGCAGACTGTCCGTTGGGGCAATAATTGGTGATGCTAATCTGGTTTGACTGTTAATATCCAATTGTGAGTTCGATCCTCACTAGGTGCCCCACCCGAAATTCAACATTGCATAATTCAACTTGCCGTAAAATCAAATAACCTACGCTATTGTAACATTCCCTAACTCGCAAACCAAATCCACAACTGACGATCCCACAAGAGGATTGACTATAATCTTATTTTAAATATACGCAAGCCAATTGTATTAGTATTCACTAAATTCAAACCGACGATCATAAAGAGGTTATCTGTTTATAAATTTTTAAGAATAAAAACACGAACTATTGTCCTGAGTAGAAAATAAACACTATTTCACAGCGACAGACTTGAAATCAAAACAAAGCACTTCAATTGAAACTGAAGCCTGGAGAGCTTTCTTGAAAATCACTTTCTCGAGAAACTTATTTTCTTTTTATTTAAACACTGGACTAATTTCAGTGTTCTTTTTCACTTAAAACAATCTGTGTTTTATATAAATTTCGCTGGAAACGTGTTTTCAGATATAAAAATCGATGTGTTGATAGAAATCTTCACATGTTGAGCTATGGGGATGCAATCATATATCAGCAAAGAGGTTTTTCTGTTAAGCTGAAATGAAAAATCTATAATTTAAGCCATCACTTACGTACTTCCATACATAGACATTTGTATATTGAGGTAATCGTTCTAAAATAGATACAGTGGTTTTCCAAGAGTGGTTTCAATGTGACACAAGGCCGAAAGTAGGGAGCATCCAGTGAAGTTGAACTCACTACTCAGTTATATCTGATCTATATGTCGGCTGTAACATCAAAATTGTTTAAATCGTGTAACAGCATAATTGTACCGCCCCCGAAAAAATTTTTACTATCTAAAACGCCACTAAATTGAATTTCTTTTTTTCCAGGTTTTAGCCATCTTGACACCATTTGACGTAAGAATCACTGAAAAACGCTTTGAGTTATTCAACTAGAAAGAGAACAGGTTAAAAAATCGTTTTGTGTCAGTCCCAACTGAGCAGTGTTGATAGGAAAAAGATCATTCAGGCCTTCAGTAATGGCACCAACGTTCATACTCTGGCTTCCATCTCCAAAGTCCATTCAAGCACCATCAAGAAAACGGTGATTAAGTTTTAAAAAGGGGAGACAGTGGAGAGGAAAACTTGATCTGGAGGTCACAACAGGAAGAAGGATCATCGTTCCAACTTAGAGCTAAACAGATCAATTAGAGAAGATCCAACTCAATCCATAAGATGTTTGGAACGCAAGAGAGGAATTTCAGCTATGACAGTCTAAAGAGCAGTGAAAAAAAGACTTGAAAATGAAATCACACGATAAACGTGTGAGGCACATTGTTATTCCAGGACAGAACGTTAGAAGGTTAGAGAGGACGAAGATTGTCATAAATAAGTTGGAAAAGGAAGTTGGAATAATATATAAATATATTTGAACTTTATTTCAATCCTTCATGAGCTTCCGATCCTCAGCTATGATTAATTAATGATGGACATGCCATTTTCGTTTATAATCGATTTCATTAAGATTCTTCTGTTAAGCTTGGACAGTATGCATTCTACTTGCTCAAAGTAGAGTTCAATAGTGATATAAAAACCCTGAAAGAATGCCAGTAAGATATCTTTAATCATTTATAAGAGACAACGATTCAAACCATAATATAACAAATCGGCAATTTTGCATTTACACGATTTGGACAATTATGCTTTTACAAGCAAAACTGCAGTTTTTCCTTTAAGCTAAACTTTTCGGCCAACACCTCACCAAAAGAATATTTGGCAACTTAAATAGAATATTAACGAAATGCGCAAACAGCCGAGGAAGAAACGAGGAACTACGACAACATATATATATATATATATATATATATATATATATATATATATATAACAATGAATCATTCATACAAAAAGCAGATTAGTAAAGTTAATGATATAAAATGGCGAAAACCTTTCACAAACAAAATTTTATACAGCTTGTAGTTATTAAAAACAAGGATCATAACATTCATCGAGTGATTCGTAGATTAATGCAACTTTAAAATTTTATTTGCGAAAGATTTTGATTTTCGCCATTTATATAAATTGAACTGCACCACATATTTAATATATATATATATATATATATATATATATATATATATATATATATATATATATATAGTTACAAAAAATTTGGTAATCCGTATAGGTAGTCCCAAGGAGGATGAAATCCTGAGAGCTCAATGTAAATTCAGAGCTAATAATTTAAAGAAAAACAGACCACTGTAATAATTTATTTCACCACACATATATATATCAATACTTAGAGGTGACAGTTTGTTTCATGCTGTTTCATAGATACTGGATCACTGGATCTATTTCAGAACATGAAACAGACTGTCGCCTCTAAGTGTTGACTTCTAGGTTCACTTACATATATATATATATATATATATATATATATATATATATATATATATATATATATCTACCAAAATAAAAAGAAAGAACAGTCAGATTTATAACCCACAGTTCTTTAGCATATCTATCTATGTATTGTCCCCTCTATCGTAGTAGGTACTCAGTAAAAAAATGGACACCTCAATATTGTACTTAAAGTCTACATTTTTGACACTTGTAGAATTAATTAGCTTCACGATGATTTCTTAAAAAATATTTCATTAAACTATTCTCTTTTGGAGAGACTTCCAAATGAATAAGGAAGCAGACAGATATTTCTTAAGGCGTGTTTGTAAAATTAATCAAATATCATGCTGTTGTGATTATTCATGACACGAAATACGCATGTACACACATGCAAACACACGCGCAAACGTATTTATAGATATGCACATGCATAAAGAAATAAATGAACTTCGTTGCTTAGCTTATATATGTTTTATATAAGTATTTAATATTTTAAGTTTCGAATCAAAGGCTCCAAACATCTGGTAATTTGCAATTCATTTTTTAGCACTAATTTTGTTTTATTTTTGACGATGTTGATAACTTTCAGTTACATTTTTTGTCTTTATTTGTTATAATGATCAAGATGTCACTTTGTTGATATAGCTTTAACATAAGTACTACACATTATTTTTGAAACAGAATGAAATTTCGTATCAAAGGCTCCAAACATCTGGTCAGTTGCAATTCATCTTTTTTAGCACTTCTTTTTATTTTACTTTTGACTATGTCGATGACTGTCAGTTACGTCTTTTGTCTTTATTTGTTATAATGTTCAAGATGTCACTTTGTTTATATAGCTTTAACATAAGTACTGTATATTATTTTTGAAACAGAATGAAATTTCGTATCAAAGGCTCCAAACATCTGGTCATTTGCAATTCATCTTTTTTAGCATTTCTTTTAATTTTACTTTTGTCTATGTCGATGACTTTCAGTTACGTCTTTTGTCTTTATTTGTTATAATGATCAAGATGCCACTTTGTTCATATAGCTTTAACATAAGTACTACATATTATTTTTGAAACAGACTGAAATTTCGTATCAAAGGCTCCAAACATCTGGTCATTTGCAATTCATCTTTTTTCTCACTTCTTTTTATTTTACTTTTGTCTATGTCGATGACTTTCAGTTACGTCTTTTGTCTTTATTTGTTATAATGATCAAGATGTCACTTTGTTTATATAGCTTTAACATAAGTACTGTATATTATTTTTGAAACAGAATGAAATTTCGTATCAAAGGCTCCAAACATCTGGTCATTTGCAATTCATCTTTTTTAGCATTTCTTTTTATTTTACTTTTGTCTATGTCGATGACTTTCAGTTACGTCTTTTGTCTTTATTTGTTATAATGATCAAGATGCCACTTTGTTCATATAGCTTTAACATAAGTACTACATATTATTTTTGAAACAGACTGAAATTTCGTATCAAAGGCTCCAAACATCTGGTCATTTGCAATTCATTTTTTAGCTCTTATTTTGTTTTATTTTTGACGATGTTGATAACTTTCAGTTACATTTTTTGTTTTTATTTGTTATAATGATCAAGATGCCACTTTGTTGATATAGCTTTAACATAAGTACTACATATTATTTTTGTAACAGACTGAAATTTCGTATCAAAGGCTCCAAACATCAGGTCATTTGCAGTTTCTCTTGTGTATATTTTCCCTAATTCAAATAAACATAGGTTTCTTTCTAACCGTCGTTTTAACTTCATTATTAAGATGAGTAACTCTAATGCTTGTGTTATTTTTATACCCATTGAGAAACATAGAGTTAACTCCCTCCTCCAATTTGATGACCCTAGTTACTATAATCTTAATACTTGATATGATGCAAAAATATCACAATGATAAAATTGTTTTTTTTCCGACGGTATATATTACATTTTGACCAACTCATATGTATATACTGCGGACATAGAAATCAACATTGGTTGGTGACTGGCAGTTTCAATCCTTTAATTCAGTGGCTCCCAAAGGGGTGGCGTGCCTCATAGGTGCAGCTGAAGAGGATAACAGGTGAGACGGAATGATTGAAAGACAATAAAAAATTTAGAAATAGTTTCAAAAACTTTATCTACCAGAAATAAATATTACTTCAAAATTAAAATATTATTATGGATTACTTGTAATTGCATGCATATGTCACAGTATAAATAGTTATAAATAATTATTGACCAATTTTATCACTATGATATTTTTGCATTATATCAAGTATAAAGGATATAGTAACTAGGGTCAGCAAATTGGAGGAGAGAGTTAACAATGATAATGTTCTGATTTCGGATACTTTTTTTTACCCTCTCTCTGTTTTTTTTAAATTTTTAAATGTACTTTTTAGCACATAAATTTGGCGAGGCGCGAGCAATTTTTCATTCTGAAAATGCAGCCCAGAGGGAAAACAAATTATTTGCGCTTAAGTGGATATAACGGACCAAACTGGAACTGGAACACGGCTCTCTGATTTTCGAATTAAGAGATGTTATCCAATACACCATCCGCACATCCGAGCTTTCAGCACATGATATTCCCAAGCAAGTACGATTATCGGTGTTTCAACGTGATATGGCAGTAACCCAACATTGTTAAAGAAGAGAACAATAAAATAGGATAGACGATAACGATTGATAGCCACATGAGTAACTCTCCTGTACGTCTGCATTATAGGCCGATACTCGTGTCCAAGCTCCTGATAAAATCTAAATCCCTTGCGTTCATATTTACTTTTCTCTATTTTTATTGCCCTGTCCATATTCAGAAACTAAGCGACTATGACGTGTTCCTCCTCCTCTTTCTCATCTGAGGATTGCCTTCATTTTTTTGCAAAGACAATGCAGTGGTTTCCTATTATCTTCCATTTTGAATTCAGAGTTATCGTTCTTTGAGACTGGTTGCCAGTCAAAGTTAGAGGGCCCAGTCTACTCTATTATTAAACATATATCTGGGGTGGGAAGAGATGAATTCCTGTCTTTCTCAAAATAATTTCTGGAGTAACAGATTCAGCTGAAATTTGAATTCTGATCACCGATAACAATTACGCTTCCTGGACACCCGTAATAGTTTCATAGCATCATATTACTCAAAGTGGCACACCAACCCATCATGTTCCAGTCAGGTACCTGGGTTTATGATAGGTAACTCCACGAATTCGCTTAAAAAATCAGCACTTATTGAAAATTCTTGCAAAAATAAAATGTCGGATTTTAATGAAATTCTCAGGACTTATTCACAATGAATGAAATTATTTTAGAAATATTTTTGGTAAAAATTTAGTAAAAACATTATTTTGCATCTGTTTCACATCACTTTAATTTTATGATAATTTTAGAATTTCAATGGTGTAAATCATAATGTTTATATGAGTTTAAAGCATTGGAGAATTTAAATCGTCAATTCTTTTTAAAAACCGTCCTCCTACTTACCGTAAATCTGCTCTGTATCATAAAATAAAAAATGCAATAAAACTATGTGTTGTGAGTAATTCCTACAACCTGCTTCCCCCTCTGTTTGATAATGGACAGACTTCATATGCTTACAAATAAGCTAACTTAATTCTTTTCTCTTTCTTTCGTTCACCAGTTCTTGCCGGATTCGCCTTTTTTTTTGTTTGCTCGCCTGCCGGGCGGTTGTTATTTTTCAGACCATTCTTGACGAGTGAACGCGTTATTGACTTTTTGTCCTTTAAGTTAAGTTATTGTTTAAGTTTTTATTTTTCATTTGTTTCATTTGAATATATTTTTTTTTCTTTCTTGGCTTCGGCCAACATTTTTTATTTTTAGTTCGGTAAGACAAAGTCTTACCGGCTTTTTTATTTTCTGTTGTGACATTTGAAGAAAAGAAAAAAGAAAAAGTTTTGTTTTAATTTATCTTCCTTTTCGTTTTTTACCCTCCCCCGTTTTATTTAGCGACTTCGGTCGCAATCCTTTAATTTTTTAAGTTTCAGCTTTTGGTGTTTAATTTATTTCTTTAGCGGCTTCGGCCGCAAACCTTTATTTTTTTAGTTTGGTTTGACTAGTGTCAAACCAGACATTTTTATTTCTTTCCTTTTTCTTTCTGTCGTTTAATTGACGAAAAAAAAGTAGGAGTTTTATTTATTGTTTTTTCTTTTATTTCGGCTGCCTTCGGGCGCCATTTTTATTTTATTTTTTTTTTTTTTTTTTTTTTTTTTTTTTAAAGTCTTACGAGACTATTTAGTTTCTAGTTTTTCTTTTCTTTTTCTAGAACTTTTAGTTTTTCAAGTTTATTTTATAGCCTTTGATTTAAAGTTTATTACTTTTGTGGTACTTTAACTTTAACTACTTTTGTTTTTGCTTTTTATTTTTATTTTTCTCTCTCCCTATCTCAACTCCTCACAATTGGGCAAGTGTTTCTGCCTTAACTCTTAAATGGCCGACGATATGAGTCGGTCAGGGGTCAAGAAAGACCTCTTTGGGGCGGCTGCGAAAGCCGACCCCCCGGATAAGGATAAAACCAAGTCTAAAAAACGGGGTAAGGTTTCCCCAAGCAAACCAGACAAGGCAAATGCAAGTGACAAGGAGGAGGCCATGCAGGTCTCCAACTCAAGTGAGAAGACGCCGAAAGTGGCTCAGTCAAAGTCTACAGCCGAGGAATCGCCCTCTTGCTGGAAGTCCCCTCCGAGTTGTATTGTGAACATCGCGGAGTTCCTGGAAAAGGCAAAGGATTTTGCCCATCTTGTAAATAAAGATGGCATACTAAAAGACGTCCAGGAACTTCAGAAGTTCGAACAAAGAATGGTGACCGTCTTCGCGGTTGACAGGCGTACGCGCAAAATCTGTCGATCCACGAAAGACACTGTGATCAAATCACTTATGTCCCTGGGGATAAAACCCCAAAGAGTAATCAAGGGAGTGAAATTCTTCATGTGGGACGTACTGCTGCCCACGCCGGAGGATTGCCTGGAGATGGCGAAAAGAGAATTAATAACAAAGGACCTGATTCTCCGTACCGAATACATGGGTAGGCGAAGGACCAGGGTGGCAGTATTTGAGGTTCCTCCTCAAATTTCCGGAGAGCTCCTGGCTGCATTCTTTATGCAGTACGGCCAAATTTTAGGGGCTCTCTCGGACAATCTGAACGGGGGGTGGACTTTTGACATCATGATTGATGAGGCGGCCTTCAAGTCCATCCCCAACTGTCTGGATTTTGGCAATCGGAGATTGCCAGTCATTGTGACTGGCAGAAAACCAGTATGCTGGAGGTGCGGAGTGACTGGTCATCTCTCCTCCTCCTGCCCAGGGAAGAAGGCCCCTGGAGCTCCGGTTGCTGGCGACCCAAATTCCCCTTTGGCCGACACTGAAAAAACCGCGGCGCCTGTAATGGGCCTACCTACTAAGCGGACCGGTGTGGAAAATCCCTCGGTTGGGTCTTTGCCCTCATTGCCCCTCAAACCAACGCCTTCCACAAGTGTGGATAAGGAGAAGGATGAGGGGGGATGGCGTGTAGTAGGTAGGGCCAAAGGGAAGGTCCAGACAGCGGGACCTCTGTCTCAGCATGACTCCGGGGACAAAACCACCTACAGCCCCATTCCCTCTACCAGCGCGGAGGGCGACGCCTCGGCCTCTTATGAGAAGACTGCGACTCCTGCCCAGAAACTTAATGAGCCAAGCTGGCAGAAGATATTGGACCTGAAGAAGTTGAAGCAAAGGATGGAGGACAAAAAGGCAAAGAAACAGAAGCCGCTGGGGGTTCCCTGCCCCTCATCCTCTGCCCCGTCTTCCCCTCCATCATTTGCTAAACCTCCAGCGCCAAAATCACTATCCAATTCCCCAGCAAAACACAAAAAACCAGTTTCTAACAAACCTTCCCCCATCAAGACCCCATCTGGAATGACTCCATCACACACACCAGCTTGCACACCTACCCCAACTCCTACCCAGACACCACATAAAAAGAGAAACAGAAGTCCAGATGCTCAGGTCGTGGGGGAAAAGGGGAAGAAAAAGCTGAAGCCTCCATATAACTTAGGGGAAGACGTCTGCCGCGTATCCCGGGTCCATGTGGAGAATGTTTTGGGGATAACAAAGAACCCCAGGCCCTTAAAGGTCCTTTTCAACTTTCAGAAGTTAAGTGGGTTGGACATAGAGGACCCGAAAAATTTCCAAAAAGCAAAGAGACTCCTAACAGTTGTGCGTTCGGGCCCGGGTACGCGGGAGATTTGGGGCATGATTGAGGAGGCAAACTCATCTTTGAAATTAGTGCCCCCAGCGGCGGTATTTGAGCCCAATTTGGATCCGTCTAAATCGTGCAGAGGGAGGGTCCCGGTTTTTGTTCACCCTTCCCTGTATAGGGCTCTGAAGTTAACATTTCCAGCGGACATCGGTGGCCTGTCTCATGGTGATACCGTCGAAAATGAGATGGCGTCAGGTTCAATGGGACAGGCTGTCGGTGTCCTCACCCCAGCAATGTTCTACTCGGATGGGCGACCCTAGTCGATTTGATAATGGCACTCTGGTTAGCTAGTGTGAATGTCCGAGGCCTGAGGTCGGAGTCTCGAAGGGTGAGACTCGTTCGCGACCTTCAGAGCCTCGGTGTGAATATATGTTGTGTACAAGAGACCCGTTTTTCTTCTCGCGATCATGAAGACATTCTGTCTAAGGAGTTTACTCTTTATTCAGCATGTTTTGATGGACACTCGAGGGGTGTCTCTTGGCTGGTGAGCAAGACTTTGAAGGCTGCGTGTGCTCTTGTCTTCGCAGATCCGGCGGGCAGGCTTTGCGTGCTGGATGCTACCATAAAGGATAAGGCTTTGCGTCTCATTGGGGTTTATGGGCCCAATACCCAGGCTGAGCGACCTGCTTTGTTTCGGCAGATCGAGCCGTTTATGACGACATCACGTCGGTTAATTTTAGCGGGGGATTGGAATGCCGTCCTTGACCCCGATATAGATCGTATAGGGTCCAAATATAAAGCGGGTACTAAAAACTGGGGAGTGGAACATTTTCGGGGCTTTGTCGATGGGTTTGATCTCATCGACAAGTACCGGAATGAACACCCTCAGCGGGTAGTGTGGACTTGGACAAATAGTGGCAGCTCGGCTGTAGGTGTGCTTGCGAGCTACCTCGACCGAGTTTTAGTTAGGAGAGTCGATGTAGGACTCTTAGAGTGTCCAAGTTTTCATTATATAGTTTATTCGGATCATAGGCTTGTCCGGGTCCGTGTAAACTTAGATAAGCCTAATGTTAGGATAACTGGCTACTGGAAATTCAACTGCTCGTTATTTGGCGAGCAGCATTTCCGGGACCAGTTTTTACTAACCTTACAAAGGGAACTGACGGGGGCTGTGGTGGGAAATGCCTGGTGGGACAAACTTAAATCTAAGATTCGAACGTTTGCGGCCGATTTTAGTCGTCGACTCAATGTAGATAGATTAGCGGCGCAAACGGCTTTAGAACAAAGAGTTGATCGGGCTGTGAAATCCCGTGATAGTGGGGAAGTAGTCCTAGCTAAGGCAGAGTTGTCCTCCTTGCTTAGCAAGAAGGATCAAGCTCTGGTAGTTAGGGCTAGGTTAAAAAGAATGTCCTCTGAGGCGACGAATATGGCCGCGGAACTGCGTGCAGAGGAAAGTAGGAATGCTTCAAGACGGCATATCGCGAGCGTCACATTGCCGGATGGTCGGACAGTGACTACAAACTCGGGCATATGCGAGGCTTTTCGGGATTACTTTCGGGAGCTTTTTACCAGGGAGCCCGGTCTGAGCTCTGCTCGGTTCGACACCTATTTAGCTGACTTTCCCTGCCTTGAGGCAGCTGAAGCGGCTGGGTGCTGAGTCGGAAATCTGGGAAGCGCTGAAACAGGTTGGCCTGGATAAGTCTCCGGGATTAGATGGTCTTCCTTACGAAGTTTACTTGAGGCAGTCGCCCGTTTTTGTTCCTTTGCTGCAGCTGGTCTTCAACAACTGGATGAAGCAGGGGTCTATACCTCAACGCTTCACCAGGGGTGTGATCAAGTTGGTGCGTAAGGGCAAAAGCGGTGGGGATGGGATAGGTAACTTTCGCCCTTTAACTATGTTAAATACAGAGTTAAAGATTTTGGCTAAGGTCTTTGCTAACCGTTTGCAGCTTGTCCTGTCTAGTCTGATTGGCTCCGAGCAGACTTGTTCTGTGAAGGGCCGGACTATTCAGGACAACCTTCATATGGTGCGCCTGATCATCGAGAAAGTCGACAGTGAAGCCGCGCTGATCAATTTAGATCAGTCCAAGGCCTTTGATAGGGTTGACCATCGATTCTTGGAGGCTGTTCTTTCGGCTGCCGGTTTCGGGCCGTACTTTCGCTCCTGGATCCGGCTCATGTATGCGACTCCCGGTGCGCTGGTAGAAGTGAACGGGGTAAGATCGGAACCTTTCGTATTGTCTCGATCTATTCGTCAGGGTTGTCCGCTGTCGCCTATGCTTTACGTTCTTACGTTGGAACCTTTCCTTCGCAAGTTAAAGGCGAATCCGGTCCTACGCGGAATCTCTTTACCTGGTGCTACCACCTCGGCCAGGTATTCTGCCTATGCTGACGACGTTTCGGTTCTTGTGTCGAGCAGAGCCGAGATTAACGAAGTCAGCAGAGAAATCGGTGGGTATGAGATGGTGACAGGGGCCAAGATCAACCGCGATAAGTCTGTTGGCTTGCGGTTGGGTGCGTGGAAGGGGGTTTCTCTTCCCGGACCATTCAGCTGGACGGATGGGCCGATCAAGATACTCGGCGTCTGGTTCGGTCCTGATATCCAGTTGGATATGAATTGGTCGGAGGTACGAGAGAAGGCCGAGAGCGCAATTAATTTGTGGTCTCGGAGGAGGCTTTCCTTGAAGGGGAGGGCGGAGGTATGTGTTTCACATATCTACCCGATTCTCCTTTACCGACTCTCGGTACTTCCACTTCCGTCTGCCACAGTGCTTTCATTAGTACAGCTCTTGTTCTCTTTCTTGTGGAGAGGCAGAGCTCCTAGGGTATGTCGGGAGATCTGTTGCCTTCATCCTACTGAAGGCGGTCTAGGTATGCCTAGCATTGAGATTCGTCTCGATATGCTTCGCATCGGGTTCCTGGATCGTTTGTGTCGCGATTCGGATGACGGGGGCGCCTTCTGGAAGGAAGACGCCCGTAGATCCTTCCCATCCTTGAGAAGTGTGCACTCGGGCGAGGAGGAGGCTGGCCGTTTGCCTCGTGGCGAGTGCTCCTTCTACCGTGAATGTCGTCTGGCTCTGAAACACCTCTTACGGGCGACGGTTGGCCTCCCCAACGTCCAGGCGTTGTCTCGTAGGGCATTATATCGGGTGGTAGTCAGGGGGTCCGTTCATGATGATTTGATTGACGAGCTCGGTCTTACGAAGCAGGAGGCTCGCTCAATCTGGCCTTGGGCTTCCGGGTTGAAATGTCTCAACAACGATGAGGCATCCCTCACCTGGCTGGTGATACGTGGGGCCCTCTGGGTCGGCAAAAGACTTTGCACAGCGGGTTTGGAGAAATATCCAAACTGCCGACGTTGTGAGGGGGAAGTCGAGACCCTTGGTCACGTCTTCTTTCATTGCAAGTCGGTAGCACCATTGTGTAAGTTTGTTGAAGGTCTCATGGTTCGCATGTTGCAGGGAAAGTTTTTCGTCCTTGAGGCCGCTTCTGTTTGTAGCAATGTGGCCCCGCCGCTAACGGAGTCTGAACTCTATGTGTTCCACTGCTTGCTAGGAGTTATGAGAGTCGTGATTTGGGTGACGCGTCAGAAGGGATTCTATGAAGGTGAGAAGTTCACTTCTTCCCTACTAATCTTGTACTTTAAGCATCAGCTTAAAGTCAAGATTAGGACGGAAAGGCGGCGACTCCCTTCATCAGAATTCGCCAAAAGGTGGGTAAATCTTGCGCGAATGTGTAGAGTGAGAGGAGCTGACTTGGAGTGGCACTTGGACCTCGGCTAGGTGCAGGATTTCGTCCCTCTAGGGTTCAACAGACGCAACCCGTCCCGATATTAGACTAGTATAGGTTTATTTTTGAATTTTTAGTTTCTCGTTTCTGGTTAACTTAGCTAGAGTATGTATGCTCATTAGCCCCCCTTTTATTTCTGTCCCTATTTTTTCTTTAGTTTAATTCCCCATCCCCTCCCGCGTTAGGTGGCCAGTGACGTCAGTTCTCTGGTAGTTGCGAGATGACTTTCGTTTCGTGCGTGTGTTTCTTTTCTTCGTATTTGTTATTGCGTCTGAATGAGTGTGTGTCTGTGTGAGTGATTTTGGATGGATAACTGTTTTTCATACTTTTATAATCTCGCAATTTTTTCGTCCAGTTAACTGATGTTACTGCCACATTTAGGTACTGTGGGGGGTTTTATTACTAATCTTATTTTGTTTTGTTTTCTTGTAAATAGTTCATTTGTTTTTGTAAATATACATTGGGGTTTTTTAAATTGTTATTCCCCCCCCCACTGACTTTGAATTGTACATATGGGGACTAGTTAGATTTTCATAGAGAATTTGTGGAATTATGGTGGATGTAGTAAGAAAGGTATGGAAGAATGTGTTGTTTTGGTGGTAGGACTATTGTTGATATGTTTGGGTCAGTGGTTGTGACTAGCTAAGTTTTTAGTTTAAGACAGATGATGACCGTCCTTCCCCATCCCCCTTTTTAGGCCTTGTGCCACATTTTGTATGTGTTCTTCATATGCAAATAAATACTTCTTTCGTTTAGCAGTTGTATTAAGTTGAATAAAGCTTTCTTAAGTTTATTCGCCTAGAGTTATTCATTACAATTTATTCAACTTAAAATAGTGAAACGATACCTCAAGCCAGACTGACTGGAACTTGATACATCAGACCCTGACTCTAGTGACAAATGGCAACATTGGAGGGATATGTTCGAGGGATTTCTTTCGGAGCTGCAGTCTTCTTCTACGTCGGCATTGACTGGCTCACAGAAATTAACCCTCTTATTACACCATGTTTCCACTCCCATTTATAAGTGTTTGACCGAGTGTCAAAATTACGATACTGCTATAAGCACTCTGGATGGTATGTTCATTAAGAAGAAAAACTCCATTTTTGCACGATACTTACTTGCTACTCGGCGTCAAGAGACTGAAGAAAGTCTAGAGCTGTATCTTCAAAACCTGAAAATATTAAGTCGCGACTGTGATTTTACTGCCCTGACAGCAAGCCAAGCCAGAGATATCTCAATAAGAGATGCCTTCATCAATGGAGTACGGTCTAATCAAATCAGACAACGGATGCTCGAAAACAAGGACTTGGATCTGGCTACCGCCTACGAACTAGCCCTTACGTTGGACATAGCCCAGAGACAATCAGATCTCTATTCGCAACCTGATTTTTCAGGGGCTACTATTCCTGCCCATTTTCATTCTCAACAAATTCCCATCTCAAATTCACAACATTGTGACCCCCAGGATAAGGATGCTTCAAATACTATTGAACAACCCGTTACTATCGCTGCAGCTAAGATTAAGTGCTACTTCTGCGGTCTTCGTAAACACGCTCGTTCATCCTGCCCGGCTCGAAACAGTAGATGTCATGGATGTGGCAAGCAGGGACATTTTTTAAAGGTTTGTCGTTCGGCCCCTTTACAGAAAACCCGTTTAGCCACTACCCTATCTCTATCTACAATATCGACGGTCTCTCCCAAATGCCCCTCTAAAACAATTGTGCCGGCCAGAGCGAACGGACTAAATCTCCACCTTCTTATTGATACGGGAAGTTCTGAAAATTTTATCGATGCACATATCGTGGAAACAAACAAATGGAAAATCTTTTCCTGTTCTAATCAAATATCGATGGCCACTTCGTCCTTATCCTGCCGTGTAATCGGATTTTGCATGGTTAACCTCAAGTAAAATAAAAAATGAGAAAATTGCAAGATGGCGGATGGAACTCTCCTGTTATTCATTCGACGTCTCCTATCGCCCTGGAAAGGAGAATGCTGCAGTTGACGCCCTTTCAAGGGTGTGCGGTCTAACAGCAAGCTCATCTGATCTTCAGAGCATACACCGAGAATTGTGCCACCCGGGCATCACAAGAATGACTCGTGTAGTCCGGAGCAGGAATTTACCATATTCAGTTGAGTTTGTAAAAAGAATTACCAACTCTTGCCAAATATGTGCAGAAAATAAGCCAAGATTCTATAAGCCCCCTCAAACAACACTCATAAAGGCCACTCAGCCTTTCGAGAGGCTTAATCTGGATTTCAAGGGTCCACTACCTTCTAAAACTCAAAATAAATACATGCTTACTGTAATTGACGAGTACTCAAGGTTCCCCTTCGTCATTCCAGGCCCTGATGTAACGGCTACTACAGTTATTCAAGGCCTCTTCTCCCTTTTCGCAATTTTCGGCGTGCCTGCATATATTCCTACAGATCGGGGATCTGCCTTTATGTCGGAAGATCTCAAGAATTTTTTGCTTGAACGAAGAGTGGCGGTAAGCCGAACCTCCCCTTACAACCCTCAAGGGAACGGACTCTGTGAAAGATATAATGGAATAATATGGAAAACAGTTCAGTTGGCGTTAGCAAACCGGAAAATGCCGATCTCAAAATGGGAAAGTGTCATCCCCGAGTCTCTAAACGCTGTCAGGACCCTACTGTGTACATCTACAAACGCCACTCCACATGAGAGGTTTTTTCCGTTCCAAAGACGAAGCTCAACAGGCACTTCCCTCCCCTCATGGCTTGCTCAACTTGGAATCGTTTTACTGAAGCACCATGTTCGTCATAGTAAACATGACCCCTTAGTCAGCAAAGTGAAACTAATTGAGGCGAACCCCCAATACGCCCGGATTGAAACTGCAGAAGGAAGACAATCAACAGTCTCCTTAAGAGATCTCGCGCCGGCTGGAAATACACCTGAAGAGGCTACGGCGAGGGAGAATCGCGAAAATCCAGTTTTCAGAACCAGCCCAGTTAAGCTAGGCGATCAAATCCCGCGTACTTCTAGTTCAGATACTCTACCGGATGAATCCGATTATCCTTATGAACCTTCTTCTACTTCTGATTCTGAAGAAAGAACGACACCCCAAAAACGGACTCCCCCTACATCGGAGACTGACACTTATTCTTCAGACACCCAGCAACCGAAACATAAAAAAACGGTGCCGTTTCAAGGCTAGACCCTCTACGCAGAAATGCGTTAATTACGATAATCATAACCTGTCGTCTGACGTAGACGGCCACCAGTCACTTGAACAATTAAGATGTTCCCAAAGGACCCGCAAAATGCCAGGTCGTTTGAAAGACTTTATTCTGTACGAATAACTGGTGGGGGAGAATGTTGTGAGTAATTCCTACAACCTGCTTCCCCCTCTGTTTGTTAATGGACAGACTTCATATGCTTACAAATAAGCTCACTTAATTCTTTTCTCTTTCTTTCGTTTAGCAGTTGTAATAAGTTGAATAAAGCTTTCTTAAGTTTATTCGCCTCGAGTTATTCATTACACTATGACATTATTCCATTAGAAAATCTTTAAATTGCTTTTATAAATAAGATATATTAAGGATAAGATTGTCTTAAGAAAATTTTTTTGATTAATAATGAAATTTTCCGAAATTTTTTCTATCTTTTAAAATTTTCATTAGAATAATTTACAAGTTTTAAAATTTTAAAAAAAGGATATTCCTATTAAGGAAAACTATATTTACTAATCATAAATCGTAAAGCTTATTACAATTTAAGGAACCCAGAGTATTTAAAAAAAAAAATGAATGTTTTTGTTTGTATTTACGTTCAGATTTTTGCAGATACGGATGTTCATACACGACATTATCAGAAAATAAAAGTGACAGTAAATTTAAAGCCAATTTATCCAAAATTCAATAAAACAATAGAATACAGAGAATGTTTCCTGATTTTTTATGATTACTGAGTACTTAAACGTTATATATATAAAAAGCGTTAGCGTTATATTCTTCAGTTATTTTTTTTACAGATATCGCCACTGTAGAAAACATTTAAACATCATCTGTCAACATGTCAAAATATTAAACAGTTACAGCCGTGTTAAAAATATATATTTATGCGATATTTCAAATTTAAAATAAATAATATTTTTTCAGATCAGATTAAACATTAAATTAGCTACTATTCCTTAAATCAAGTGTGAGAAAAGTATATTTTATTTTTGGAAGACTTTTTTCTTAATAAAAAGAATTACATTCCGATTAAAGATGGCTAACAATGGCGCTGAAGTAAAATTTTCTAACAAAAAAATCCTTCCAGTCAATTTAGTTTTGAAATGCAGTAAAGTATTTTGCTTATTGAAAATATTAAATTTAATCTATTAGCTTGAAATTAAAACTAAAAGAAAAGCTTCAAGAAAGATTTTCACTTAAAAAAATATTTTAAACATTAGGTATCGCATTTTTACGAAGGCACCTTGGTGTGAGCTTAATGGTTAGTGAGGTTCGACTAGCTACTTAAGAGCGAGTTCAATCTTCCGGAGACTCTACATGAAAAATTTGACATTAAATAACCACACAAGACCTGTAATCTCATAAAATAAACCAACAATATTACTGCCAATGTTAGACAGATATATGCAGAAAATACAAAGACAATGTAAACTATTAAAAAAAGGCCTACAAATACTTGAAGTCATAATCATAAAATCCCCAAAACCAACATTAAATAAAATATATTTCAGTCTGTGAACGGAAATATATTAATAATTACTAGATTAAAAATATGAAATAAAGTTGTTCCTCTCCCAGACTGGTTGACACACAAGACTAGAGAACATTGTCTACCCCGATAATTAACCCATAGCTGGAAGTAGATGTGAATTGATGTCATTCTCAATGGTATTTGTGCAAAAATGAACACAGAAGACTACACCGGAATTTGAACTCAGTCCGGCGATTCCCTTTCTTGTGCCGATAACCCTCTCATAATTTTATTTATTTATTTATTACCCGAATGACAACTCATATGAACATCTTCACAAGCTATCTAGAAGATATTTATACATTTTCAGTCATACGTTATGCATATTTTGTGTAAAATTATTTTTCATCAGTTCTCAAAAAGGCATTTATGCTGATGACACTACCACTTACACTTGTCTCCATATCAAATCCATCAGAGCTGACAAAGTTAACCTGGCCGTTGCTTTTGAAAAGGACCTCTAATCTGTTGTTAACTGGGACAAGAAATGGCTCGTAAATTTTGATGTCTCCAAAACGAAACTGCTCTCATTTAACTACCATAGAGAAACTTTCTTGACTGCCATCAGCATGCCTGATGCTCGACTCTTGGACAGTGTTATATTGCGCCTTCTTGGCTTCGCGTTTTCATCTAACTTGAAATGGAAAAGGCTACATCGAATCAATAGCTACTTCTATTGCAAGGAAAGTTGGCTCACTGTGTCGTGACAGTTTTTCTCGTCAGTCCATCTTGTACATTTACAAATCTACGATTCGTCCGTGCATTGAATACTGTAGCCATATCTGGTCTGGTGCTTCTGCCAATCATCTGGAGGTATTTGACAAAATACAAATAAGGATCTTAAATGTAATCGATCCTGACATGTCATCTTGACTTCTGTCACTTTCTCACCGACGTGACGTGGATTCCCTCTGTTTTTTCTACAGGCATTTTCTTGGCAACTGCTCTGATGAGCTATTTAACCTGGTGCCCCGACTACATGAATTTAAGCGTGCTACTAGATTGGCAATTAGGTCCCAACCTCTTACTGTTGAATTAGTTCAATCTAACCACCACTTTTACTCCAACAGTTTCTTTTCTCGCACTTCTCGCTTGTACGGCAATATTTTAGTGGTCCATAGTGCAATTTCACTTCGGAGCGGTTATTAGAACTGAGAACTTGAATTTCTAAAGGAATCTTCATCATATTAAAATACTAAAAATAGAAAAACAACTGGAAAACAAGCAGAAAATGAAATCAAGCGATGAATGTTAACGTCCCTTTTACTCTATTGTGTGTTTTGATTATAAAAGTTGAATAAAAACTGAGAAGGATATATAAAGGAAGGATTATGTATATATATATATATATATATATATATATATAACAGAAGCCATATATATATATTTATATATATATATAAACGTTATTATATTAGGCAGCATATATTTTATATTATAAAGAGATAATCATACATTGAATCAATTAGCAATATTAATGCAATTAATGGAGAAATCTCTTCGCTAACAGACTTAATATAAGCATTAACCTACTAACAATCCACTGAATGATGCAATTCTTATGTATAAAATTGTTGTCAGATGGATCTGGTGTATTTTTTTTATAGAGCAGCAAGTACTTTCAAGAACTTCATGTCCTCATCATCAGGCTGTAATTTTTCCCTCTAAAATCAAAACTCGAAGACGAAATAAATGTGTTGTAGATCGAAAGATGTTTTTTTTTAAGAATGAGTTATTTATTAACGGTTATATAATATTGGAACGTGCAAGTCGCAATGCTAAAGTTCAAATATTGCAAGTGAGAATTTTTTTTATATGAATTTTGTAATTTGGTAATTCCACGAATTCTTTTGTTGTAAGTGTTTTCCAGTTCACGTGACATGAACTAAGTACATAGTTCAATTAATAGAGTGATATGTCTTCGTAGATTTTTTTTCTCCGGAATTTCGTACTGCGGATCAGTTGTTTTCATAAACGTATTATATTAGGCAGCATATATTTTATATTATAAAGAGATAATCATACATTGAATCAATTAGCAATATTAAGTATAATGTTGTTAGTAGTTTAATGCTTATATTATGTCTAATAGCGAAGAGATTTCGTCATTAATTGCATTAATATTGCTAATTGATTCAATGTATGATTATCTCCTTATAATATAAATATTTATATTTATATATATATATATATATATATAACAGAAGCCATTGGTTTATACCAACGGCTTCCCATACTTAATACTTCTCGATTTCACTCTCGCGTGGTCATGTGTGACGTCATGAGCTGCGGTGCGATTTTCGCTTCGAGCGTCTTATATGCACGAGTTTGTCGTTGCTTCGAAATCTTCCATGTAAACAAAAACAGACTATCATCACTTTGTCCGTGTATTGGTTAATATATTGTAATGTAATTGTCATCTTCGATGATGGCTTATGTAAGCCGAAAGCTTAGATTGGATTAAAAAATATGTATCAATATTGTGATTTTCTTTCTTCTTTTAATGATAATGTTATTAAGCTTATTAGACGATATGAAAAGAATTTACATAAAATAAATAGACAACACTTGTCTATATTATTTAATGAAACATGCATCAATATATATATATATATCTCTCTCGTTCCAGGAATGACTATTGGGCTTCAAACTCGTACCTGACATCAAGTGGAACTCTTACATATGAGCCATCGCTAAAGGTTGCAGCGACATTGGTCGCTTCTCTGTACTTGAATCCTCTTGCTATCCTCTATCTTTCTAGGACACAAATCAGGCCAAAAAAAATGGAGTACTGCTGTCATATTTGGGCTGAAGTTGCCAAGACCTCTCCTGCCTTGATAGAGTACAAAAGCGTCTCCGAGTCCTTGTGGGTGACGAATTATATTCTACTCTCCATCTCCGTCCCACAGGCGAAATGTGACAAGCTTCTCGCTGCTCTATGGTTACCTCCATCGAAAGTGCTCGGACAAACTACATTCCCGTTATCTTCCGCTCCTAACCGCCAAATTGCCTCCTAGCGTAAAACTCTACCTCGAGTTGCTCCCGGGCGTTATAAAGAGTGAACCTTACTCTAAATAAAAAAGAATTTAAATTAGTTCTACTTCAAAATAATGCATATACATTTGCTATTTCTATAATAAAATCCCTAAACTTATCTATTAGTACAAAATAAAATATTTTTTTAATCGAATCGTTATGGGGTCAAAAAAAAAAGAAGAAAATAAGAGTAAAATGATCCATTGGTAAAAAAAAAATATTGAGAACCATTGATCTCGATCTTTGGTAGGTGCGTAAATAAACGGTGGTATTGCCTACATATATATTCACTAATGATCTGAGAATGTTCCTTGGAAGATCGTTAATATAAAACCGGAAGAGGGTAGGATATAGAAGAGACAATTCGGAAACACGCCTGCATTGATCAAATGGGACTCAGGAGACTGGCCATTAACAGAGACCTGATGAGAATTAGGGCTTGATAATTGCGAAAACTCTTCCAGAGATATCAGCAGGAAAGTTCCTTTTGCAAGTGAATGCTGGCAAATCTTTTTATAAATGAAGAACAGACTTGAAGGGACACAGATTTTGTTCTAAATAACTGAGAAAAGAAAATAATGAATAATAGTTAGGAAAGGTGATATTCACAGTAAAAAAGAAAAAGACGAAATGTCTTGGAAATATATTGAACAAAGACGGTTAGGAGAATAAACCACTCACATGATATACTATAGGCAATAGAAACAATGGGAAACACCCACCTATTTAACAAGTTTGTGCCCTGGATAGCAGAATTAGAACAAAGAATGTTAAGTAAAAACCTCAAAACTTACAAAAATGACAAAAATTAGAAGTTGTGGAGAGCCACATCCCGAAAGGGCATGGTACATAAAAGGGGAATAAGAATATGGATGACAGAACAAGAACAAAGAATGTTAATAAAATAATCAAAACTTGCTGCAACAATAGGTAGGAAGTTGTGGAGAGACATGATCGCCCACGTCCAGAAGGAGTATGGTATATAAACGGAGATTAGGCACATAAATCAAAGAAAAAGAACAAAGAATGCTAATAAAATAGTCACAATTTATTGTAGCAAAAGACAGGAAGTTGTGGAGAGCCACGATTGCTCACGTCCAGAAACGGAGAAGTATATGAATGATAGAAAAAGAAGAAACTTAAAAAAATAGTCAAACTTTATTCCAGTAACAGATGGGAAGTTATGGAGAGCCATGATCCTCCACGTCCCAAAGGGACAAGGTACATAAACGGAGGAGAAGCATCTGAAAGACAGGACAAGAACAAAAAAATGTTAATAAAATAGCAAAACATTATTGCAACAAAAAATAGGAAGTTATGGAGAGCCATAATCTTGCACGTTCTGAAAGTACATGATAAATAAACGGTGACGAATCATATCATTGATAGATCAAGAACAAAAAATGTTAATTAGTCAAAACTTATTGCAACAAAAGTTAGGAAGTTGTAGAGAGCCGTGATCGCCAACATCCCGAACAGGCATGGTACATAAACAGAAAAAGAACAAATAATAATAATATTCTTACAACTCATTTATTGCAACAAAAGACAGGAGGTTGGGGAGAACCATGAACGGCGAAGAGCATATAAATGACAAGAATCGAAAACAGAATGTTAAAATCGTCAAAACGTATTGCAACAAAAGACAGGAAGTTGTGGAGAGCCATACACGGCGGAGAGCATATAAATGACAGGAATCGAAAACAGAATGTTAATAAAATCGTCAAAACGTATTGCAACAAAAGACAGGAAGTTGTGGAGAGCCATTATCTCCCATGTCTTGAAAGGCCATGCTACGAAACGAAGATTACATTGTCCTATATTACATTAGTCAATTAAATATGATATAATATTGAATGTAACGCCGTTGTAAACAACAAGTAATTGATCATTACTTTCATTTATGAGATAATTACAGGTGATAATATATACATTAATTTTAGTTTGATGACTACGAACTGTAGAAACAGGTTGACTCAAGTAGGAATCAAGATTAATCTACATTAATTATGAGCTGATAAATCTTTAGTTAACTGGTTGACCGGATATATATATATATATATATATATATATATATATATATATATATATATATATATATATATATATATATATATATATATATATATTATGAAATGGACAAAGTCCGACAATTATTTTAAGACATTTTTATGTTTATACGTTCTTTTTATAGATACAAATATTTAAGTAAATGCTCTGTTTTATAATAAACAGTATTAAACAACATTTACCGGCCTGAATGTCCAAGAAAGTTTCATGGAAAATGTTGAAACTTGACTAATGCATGGAATAATAATGCAAACACAAAATGTAGTTAGAATAAAATGTATTGAAACAAGGAAGTGTACACAATATTTACATATAGTCTTTTGTATATTCCTGGGAAAACCGTTCCTGGAGAATGTGTTGACTAAGTCGCAGTCGGGCAGAGTCTCTAGTTGGATCTCTTGATTTGCCTCCTGTCCTCCGGTACCAAAACCATATTTATATCGTCGGTACTCCGCTATGCAAATTAGGTGGATCCTACCACAACAGAAAATATGGGTCCTCAGACAGGAATCGAACGTGTATCCTATACGGAACCGTCATATAGCCTGACATGCCTTAACCGATTGGGCCACAGCAATGTTGATTTTACTGTTTTTAAACTACAATTTTCCATGATTTTCTCACGTACATTCATATCTGATCGAGGCGTATCCAAATGTAAACAAATGACGTCACACATTATGAAATGAACAAAGTCCGACAATTATTTTAAGACATTTTTATGTTTATACATTCTTTTTATAGATACAAATATTTAAGTAAATGCTCTGTTTTCAATAAACAGTATTAAACAACATTTGCCGGTCTGAATGTCCGAGAAATTTTCGGAGGCCGCATATGCTGACCTAATGTGGGAACTGAGCTTTTATTATCATAAAACCATCTGTAAGAAAGCCTAACAAAGCAAGTGGAATGTTTAAATGGATTTTTCCAATAGTTATTCACGTTGCATGCCAAAAATCCATTTTTTTACATTCTGAAGTGGTGAAGTCAGTTGAAATTTAAAATTTCGACAAAATAAAAAAAACAAAACAAAAACCAAGAAGGTTGTTGTGATGTCTTTTCATTTTCTCGTGAATTGACGAAGCAGCAAAAAAAAAAAAAAGTTCTTTCAAAATTCTTCAATGAAAATTTTCTTTCTAAAGAAAGAAGACGGAAAGTTTGACATTGAAATCCGAAGGCGCATTGGCATAGCGAAAGATGTCTTCCAAAAGCCAAGCAAAATATATATTAAGAGAAAGATTTCGTTAGAAACACGAAAACATTACTTAACTGTCATGTAATATCAGTTCTCTTGTATCGCAGTGAATGCTGGGAAATCTCCTCATAGATGCAGAGGAGACGGGATAATAGAAATGTGTTTCTACAGGAGGATGCTGAGGATACAATGAAATGAACATATGAGCGACGACGAAGTTTTAAAGAAAATGGAAAGAAAAAGTAAACTTATACTTAATATCAAGAAGAGACCAGTTGACATTTATGGGGCACATAATGAGGAAGAAAGGCGTGGAAACTTTGATACTCACAGGACAGATTGAAAGCAAGAGGGACAGAAGAAAACAACGCATAGTGATAACATAGTGAGATTGAGTAAATTGAAGGCGGATGGAGATGAAAAAAAAAGAGTAGGTATGGATAGCGGCTCGGATTGAGGAATCGGAGAGCCGAGTTCGAATTCCAGTGGAATCCATTATATTCACTTACGTGCTAATACCGGTGGGAAAGGTATGAATCCACTTCTTCTCCCTCCAGCTATGGGTAAATAGCAGGACAGACCGGGTTCTATAACCTTGGATGGAAACTGTCTACCGCTACAAAGGAAAAGAAAATTTGGAGAGCCATGGTCGTCAAAGTCCTGAAGGGTCACGGTACATAGAAGAAGAATGGGCTTAAGTAGATAGAGGAACAAGTTAGGAGAGATAACAAAAAGACAACATTTATTACAAAGGACAGGAAATTGTGGAGGGCCATGATCGCCAACTTTATCCATGCTTCAGCCTACCTTCCTGTGTTATCACGGTATGTTAAGATTATGACTGCCGATAATAAATCCAGACAATACTTCATCTTCTCTTACGTTTATCAAGCTGCAGTCTTCTTTTGTGTGCCGTGTCCCTTCAGATCGTAGGTGATCATGGCTCTCCACAACTTCCTATCATTTGTATCTCTTAGTGGCTATTCAACTGTCCTTCTTCCAACCCATCTGTTTTGCATATTTTCATGCATATAAGTTGTCACATTACGGTAAGGTATTATTAACTATTAATATTTAAAGAGTGTATACATTATTTTGGGACACCCTGTATAACGGATTGCAATAGACGAAAAGAAAATTGTATTGTATATAAATAAGACTTATTTCTTATATGGACAAATTTTAAACCGGGATTTTGGCTGAATAATGATGACCTTGCCAACCAAGAGAGATAACTGCGATAAACACAAAACAAATACGGATATTGACCGGAAATAAGATATCGCCCATTACACAAAGAGTCCGGGTAAATCGGGATTTGTCGTGTGAAGCGATCATATGTGCCAGAAGGTTGAACACAAGGACAGTGTTATGAATATGGATATTTCAAAGGTTGAAACCGAAGAGATGAGACACGGAGGCTTAGACAGGAAATTACATGACAAATAGACACAACCATGAGGAAAAAAACACAAGAAATTTGGGAGTTTTCACAGAAAGACACAGAAAGAAACAGGCATATACACTGATGCAGACATGCACATACATACACAGATGCGCAAATTAAGTACATCCACTACACACTCACAAGAACTTACACACGCACACACACAAACATATATATATATATATATATATATATATATATATATATATATATATATATGTTGTATCCTTAAAGTGGTTACAAACATATATATATATATATATATATATATATATATATATATATATATATGTTGTATCCTTAAAGTGGTTACAAACATGCAAAGATGGTACTCCGGTGAAGGAACAGCAACACGCGCGTAGATGAAAGAGGAGAGGTTTACTGTAAAAGAGGATACACTACTGAAAGACAGGGAATCGGGTGGCAGGCTAGTAATTCCTGAAGCAAGGATATTTACCTTACGCGTGGCACAAGAAACACAGAGAAAGAAACAGGCATATACACAGATGCAGACATGAGCATACACACACAGATGCGCAAATTAGGTACATCCACTGCACACTCACAAGCACACACACGCACACATATACATATATATATATGTATATAAATATATGATGGACTCTCTCGTCGATTTCGACGTATGCTAACACGACAACATCTGTTTGTGTCGTATGTTACACTTTAGTCCCGCTAGTGAACTGCATACAAGTTCACATATTGGTCAAAAACGATGATCTCGCGACGTAATAACAGGAATTATTTGCTGATGCTTTCCGCCGTTTTTTCGTCTCTTTTTTCGGCTGACTGATTTTCGAAATTTCTGCTTCCACTCTGACACAAATATCTCCAGTTATTTATATCCAGGGCAGTTAAGAGGTTGCACTTTAGTTTGTCTTTATACCTGACCCACAGCCGCCCAACTGTCATTTGTCGACTGTGAAGCTGGCTATACATGAGTACCTTAGGTATTCTATTGTCTCCGATGCTTGCAACATGACCAACCCAGTGAAGTTGCGACTGCATCAGGAAAGTCTCAATGTTTCGTCCGTTATGCCCTCCGGCATTCGTCGTAGTCATCCTATTTTTATTACTGTAAATCGTCAACAGCAGTAGATGTAACAAAACAACTGTGTTAGAAATATCTCTATATCTATTTCTATCCAGGGCAGCTCGCTCGATGTTAGTGTGAAGAACGTTGAAAGCTGAGAGGCTACTCTTTAGCGTGTCTTTATAGCTGTGACAGGACCGTCCAACACTTCTTTGTCCACTGTCACCCACACACACACACACACACACTTACACACACACACACACACACACACACACACACACACACACACGCATATATATATATATATATATATATATATATATATATATATATATATATATATATGTTGTATCCTTAAAGAGGTTACAAACAATGGTGGTACTCGATTGAACAAAGAGTAACACGCGCGTAGATGAAAGAAGAGAGGTTTATTGTAAAAGAGACACTACTGAAATCTAACGTGGGGTATCCGAGCACGTAGGCTCGGGCAAAAATTCCCCGTTGACCCCGTATACAAGGGGTCAGGTAGCTCGGCCAAAAACTTCCCCGTATAAAATGGGGTCAGGTGGCTTTTTGCTGAGAAGAGACTCTGCCCTTGATATAGACACGTCCGGGGGCAGAGAGTTTGACCAGCACAGCTGGAGACGAATCTCCAACTAATTCCCGAAACAAGGATATTTACCTTGCCTCCCCGTGATGCAGGAAGTGGTACAAGGACGTTTTTTTTATTGCGGGACAAAACCGAGCAAAAATTCCATGTAGATCCTGTATACACGGGGTCGGTTAGCTAACTACCACCCCAAACGAGACTCTGCCCTTCGGCATAGCCTCCTCTGTGTTCCTCTCTGCCCGAAAGCAGTGGGGTATCCGAGCTCGGGCAAAATTTCCCCGTAGACCCCATAAAAAACGGGGTAGGGTAGCTGTATACCACCCCAGACGAGACTCTGCTCTTCGGGATAGCCTCGTCAGGGTTCCTCTCCGTCCGAAAGCAGAGAGTTCGACCAGCTCAGTTGGAGACGAATTTCCAACTAATTACGACGCAAGCATATCTTGTGCTCACTATATATTGCTACTGATATAGTCAGTCCACATAGGGCCATTTCATTACAACAATATATATATATATATATATATATATATGTAATATGTATATATGTAATTGATTTAGGCTAATTTTATAGTAATTCGTCGAGCTTAGAATCCTCAACAGAATGCAGAATGCAGAAAGCACTGGACGGCCGTTTCGTTTCGTCCTATCTGGGACTCATCAGCAGTGCGCATCCACCGAACCCGGATTGCTGTGATACAACGCGAACGTCATACCAACTGTACCACGGGACTAGACGTGATATAGCGCCGCTACTCACGCAGTTCCGTTCACTGACAACCATCCAAGTATACAGAGTTATCCAGAGTCCCCGAATAACATCGGAGCCTGTGCCCCAAGAGCCACAACTACTATTTTGGCCCTTAGCCGCTCTATCAGAGAACTTAGCTGGATCTAGCAAGATATACATGAGGCAAGGTAATTCTGTTGAGGATTCTAAGCTCGACGAATTACTATAATATATATATATATATATATATATATATATATATATATATATATATATATATATATATATATATACATTCATTTGTGTGTGTGTTTGTGGTGGAGAGAAAAAATATACATACTCGCACGAAAAATTGTACGTACGTATAAATATATTTCTTCCCCAAGTGTTATAAATACAGTGCTCGGTGTCATGAGATAGAGCTATAAGTCTATATTGAAGAATATTCATAATATCAATAGCCCAACTCGGAATTTCTTGCAGTTGATGTTGCGAGTCGTGCTATAGACATCCGATATTATGTATCTTCATTTCTATATGGACATCAATTGAAGGCCAAGGACAAAAGCTGTGGATGCTAGGATTAAACAACACGTACCTACCAAAATCCAGAACTTTACTTATTCATCATCAGATGCCCTGACCAATACATACGGGTCTTCCAGTGCGGAACACCTTATAAATAACCACTTTTGAGCTGCTAATTTCAGTGTGGACTCATTTTCTATCTAGTGTAGGTCCCACTCAAATTACCCACTTAAGATATTGGCGGCCATATTTATTTATCAATGAAATCTTCGGTTTGTAGACTGAAGGATTTTGTCTTTGGCCTCCAATTGATTTGCGTCTAAATTTTTCCCTCAGATTTTACAATGTTACTATGATGCAAATACATGTGTGATTTTCTCTGCTACACCTGTCCTTCCAGCCTTGTGCAAAGACGTTCTTCCACCTCACCATAATAGCTCCAGGATGTATTTATTTAAATGTAGTTGAAGTATGCACTACACGGAAAGAACCACTCAACAGTTGGATATTAGGATTAAACAACACGTGCCTACATGTTATGGGTCCTTACCTATAACTACAGAATGAACTCTTCCTAACACTATGTATACTACGCCTCTCAAGAGAGAGGAACGGATCGAGTCGAGCCGATAGTAGTTCACTCCAAACCAGACTGACAGTCATACTAACACCTTCCATATCTTGTATTATTATTCCGTATAATATATCTTCGTTATTTCTACTCTTGTGTTCGTGTTGTTCTTCCTTGGTCCTAACCTGGACCATAACAGCGAACAAAAATCCGGAAATATTCACCATCAGATGCCATACATATGGGTCTTCGATGTCGGGACATCTTATAAATAACGGCAGTCATGGACTTATTTTCCACCCTGAGTAGCTCCCACTTGGTGGCCATATATATTTTATCAATGAAGCCTTAGCTTTGTAAACAGAAGAATGGTTTCCTTGGCTTCCAATTGATTTTCATCTAATATTTTCATCCTATATTTCATTCCCTTTATTCATAATATATCCATATATATTAACCTCTGTTGGGCGCGGTTCGAAGCCGGTTAGCGAGCAATTTTGTCATTTTTTTTTCTTTGTTATCAAATTAGCACGTTAAGATCTGCAGCGTTACAGGGAACCGACCATTTTCCCAGCATCTTTAGCGATTGAGTGTATGTACGAGTTCCACTTCAGGTCTGGGTTGAGTTTAAACGCCAATAGGCGTTCAAGGCAGGGGGCTTCCCTGGGATAACATTCGTTCATCGCGAATGGTTCTGGGTCCGATCGGCGATGGTGGTTTGATCAGGTAGTTTTGGTTTGATCAGGTAGTTTTTCCTGTACCTAGTTTTTAGAGCTAGGTCAGAGTTGAGATCAGCTGCCAAAAATAGATCCACAGATATCATGGTAAAAATCTCTCGCATCTGGTATGCCACAATTATTAAAAGCAAAAAAAAAAGAGATGATAATCTAATTCATCTAATTTTCCCCTCATATTTCATTCCTTTTATTGATAATATATACATATATATTAACCTTGATTTAGCTCTGTTGAGCGAGGTTCGAAACCGATTAGCTGGCTCGTTCTATATGTTTCTCTTTTAATTATAATCATGTGTGGTAGTATTAAAAATACAAATTTGCCTATTTGTGTCCGATATATATATATATATATATATATATATATATATATATATATATATATATATATATAATTATTTTTTTCAAAATATGATTCCTTCTCTACATAAGAGTTCATATGTTTCAAAAACAGGAGCCAAAAGCTCTGTTTCACTTTCTCTTTTAGGCCAAAAGATTTCGCTCGAGGATGAAACAGAGCTTTTGGCTCCTGTTTTTGAAACATGTCAACTCTTATGTAGCGAAGGAATCATATTTAAAAAAAATATATTTTAAAACTTATTATAATTATAATTTAGGCTCTACTTTTGTATTGAGCACTGTTTTTTTAAAAAATCAAAACAAAAATACGAAAGAACTTCGGATTATTAACCTAACGTATTCTTTACTATTTTTCTATATATTTGCACACACACACACACACACACACACACACATATATATATATATATATATATATATGATGGAATCTCCAGTCGATTTCGACGTATGATGATCTGATCACCTAATTCATTTTTTATGTCTGTGTCGTATGTGCCACTTCAGTCCCGCTAGTGACCTGCATCCAAGTCCGCCTATTGTGAAGCACCGTGCATCCCGGGACATACCAACAGGAATAGCTGATGACACTTTTCGCCATTGGCCTTCTTCTCTTAATCGATCAATAAGACTGATTTCGAAATTTCTGATTCAACTCTGGCACAGTCACTGCTATCTATCTATCTATCTATCTATCTATCTATCTATCTATCTATCTATCTCAGTCTGTCATTATCTATCTATCTATCTATCTATCTATCTATCTATTTCGGTCTGTTTCTATCTATCTATCTATCTATCTATCTATCTATCTATCTCAGTCTGTCCTTATCTATCTATCTATCTATCTATCTATCTATCTATCTATCTATCTATCTATCTATCCTATCTTTATATATATATATATATATATATATATATATGTATATATAAATAAAAAGGAAAGAACAGTAAGATATAAAATCCGGTGTTCTTATAGATATTTTTATTTTTACACAATAGTGCTCTATGTAAATTTAAATTTACAGAGCATTAATATTATAAATTAATAGATTTAAAATATGGTTTTACCGCTACACAGTGATGACCATGTTTCAGAAATGGAAGCTAAAGCCCCTGAATTTAATTTTGTTATTAAACCAAAGACATTAGTTCCATTTCCTCATCAAGCGAATTCAAAATGGTGATAGTAGTCGTGGCTCCCGGGGACACAGTCCTATGGTTAGGGAGAATCTCAGTTGGGTTCCACCACGGAATTTGTGAGTGAGCGGCGCTATATTGAGTGTGATTTGCTACCTCTTCGTCTCCGAGGCCCGTAGAACAGCTTTCTGCATTCTGTTGAGGTTTCAGACTCGATGAATTACTCAAATACAATTATCAAATTCTCCTAATAATTTCACATATATATATATATATATATATATATATATATATATATATATTATTTAAACATATGTAGTTAAATATAACAGACAATGAATGTCTATTATGTTTGATCATGAGCCGTTCTAAACTTCGTATACTTGCTTAATTTCAGTGAGAATTTCACCTGAAATTTCGTACATGTGTACGGTACATGTTGTAACCGAACATCCCTATCTAAATATTTTTGGTATGTAAAAGAAATCAATAAAACTCCAACCGTAAAATGGAAAATATTAAAAATAAACGAGAATATGTAAGTCCTTAATTCCCCCATACCATTTCTGTCTACATGAAAAGCTACATATTATTAAGTTTCCTGAAAAGAATGATCCATTAAATCAGCGAAATGAGTTTACTGTCATATGTAGACATTTTAAAATGTTCACCTTAAAATAGAGTTAAAGAATTTTCACAAAAGTCTATGTATTACAATTATATTTGGTTGCATTGATGTGAGTTTGTGATGCTGGGTTTCACGCTTTTGCGATCGTCAGCTCTATCTCTGATATTGAGCGCTTTCTAATAAATACCGCGCATATAATATATAAATAATAATATATAAAATATATTACATATATATATATTTCTTTATATTTGGCTGCAGGAGTTGCCGGAAGGTAGTATGGAGAGCCGTCCATCCGCCTTCAGGGCTCCATTACGGATTTGTGTAGGGTTTATTCCTTCGCCTTTTCTTCTCATGAAGATTTCCACAAGGCAGTGGAGCTATTTAACCCATAGCTGGGGTTTGGTTCATGGGCACCAGGGCGTGTTCACACACCGGTGGGCCTGCGTGCCGCATGTTAAGGGGGCAAAACCTCTCCCCTATCCCCTGTAGTTTAGCCCGAGGTGCTCGTTTTCCATGTGTCGCCACGAGGAGGCACTACATAGGGCTTGCTGATGGAGAGGCTATATTACTGGCAGGGGAAGACTTACGCACTCGGCTCCACTTTTCGCATTGCTGCTAGCCAGCGGCGGTAACTGAAAGCGAGAAGCGACAAGCACCACCACTACAGATTACCACACTAGACGCATCACAACAGCCGTTGAGACACGAACTGTATTGGTTTATCCTCTCCTTTGGACTCTGCTAATATGGCCGAGAAGAGGAACTAGACGTCCGGGCAGCCCTAGTTCTCCATACATCCCGCCCAGGCTCGGATCGCACTGGAGAGGACACTCCAGCGACGTCGCAAGACATCGACATGACACGGGAAGTGACAGTTACCGGTCAAAAGCCCAACCCGATTGGCGTAGGCTACGGGCGCCTGGTGCCACCTCCGTCGGTGGGAGAGATCATCGCGTCTCACTGCACAGCTACCGCCCGCCTCAAGCTGGGCAACCCCCAGACAGTAAGGTGCTGTCCCGCCACAGCTTGCCTGCTCTACTGGCTGTGTAGGGCTCAGGGAATGATTTTCCTGACAAGCAAGCTGTAAATCCCGCACCAAGCAGAAAGGAAAGAAACACGAAGACTCCAGCTCTTCGATTTGCAAGCTGGAACGTCCGGATCATGCGCCCTGGACTCGCAGACGACATCCAACAGATCGACGATGCTCGAAAGACCGCAGTAATAGATAGGGAACTCTCATCGCCTGCTTGCAAGAGTCTCGTCTGGCTGACAGCGGTTCCATCAGAGAGGCCAACTACACCTTTTGGCAGGGCCTGCCTCAGGATGACCCAAGGCAACACGGCGTAGGCTTCGCTGTGAAGAACTCGCTGATATCAGCCATTGAACCACCAAAGAGAATCCTAGCACTGCGTCTCTCAACATCTACAGGTTTCGCCAACGTCCTTTGCATCTACGCGTCAACGCTCTGCGCCACCCCAGAGACCAGGGACCAGTCCTATGAGGTACTGGTTGAAACGATATCCAGGACCCCCAATACTGAAGGATTATACCTACTAGGAAACTTCAATGCTGGAGTGGGAGCCGACTGTAACACTTGGCCCTCCTGCCTCGGCCGTCAGGGAATGGGCAAGATGAATGAGAATGGACGACGGCTACTGGAACTGTGCTGCCACCACGGACTATGCGTGACGAACACCTACTTCAAGCGAAAAGAACGCCTCAAGGTCTCCTGGAGACACCCCCGTTTTCGACACTGGCACCAGCTCGACATTGTCATCAACAGGCGTGCAGACTTAAGGAGCTTCTTCACACTCTGAGCTTCCACAGCGCAGACTGCGACATGGCCCACTCCCTAGTAGGCGGCAAATTGAGACTGACAGCCAAGAAAGTACACCGCTCCAAACCAAGGGCCTCCCTGGCATCAACATCTGTCGCTCCAATGACCCTGAGAGCTCACGCTGCTTCCAAACCACCTTTAGTGCGAAGGTCGACACATCCTCCTCCATTGTCACTGACATCAACAGCAGATGGCACCACCTCTGTGATGCCATATACACCTCAGCCCTTACTTCATTCGGGAAGAAGGATCGTCGAAATGCAGCCAGCCTCTGAAGCCAAGAGACAAGCACTTTTGGCCTACAAGCAAAACCCCTGCGTAAGTACCCGCGAGGCCATCAGAGCGTATCGCAGTAAGGCTCAACAGACTGCACGCAGCTGCGTCAACGACTAATGGGCGCCAACGACTACTGGTTGAACCTGTGCAGCAGGATCCAGACGGTTGCCGACAGTGGAAACGCAAGAGGCATGTACACTGGCCCCACCACCATCAAGACGGCTCCGCTGAAGTCCAAGACAAGAAAGGTCATTACAGACAAGAGCAAGCAGCTAGAGCGCTGGGTGGAGCACTACCTGGAGCTGTATGCAATCCAGAACGTGGTGACGGATGCCGCCCTGGTGGCCTCACCCAGTCATTGAGGAGTTGGATACCCCGCCCTCTGCAGATGAACTCGGAAAAGCCATCGACTGTATCTCCTGCGGGAAAGCCCTGAGAAAGACGGGATCCCACCAGAAGTTCTGAAGAGTGGCAATCCAGCTCTACTGCAGCATCTCCACGAGCTCCTGTGTCTGTGTTGTGAGAAAGGCCACGTCCCCCAGGGCATGGGCGATGCTAACATTGTCACCCTCTATAAGAATAAAGGTAACCGCAGCGACTGCAATAACTACCGCGGCATTTCCCTCCTCAGCATCGTCGGGAAAGTCTTTGCCCGCGACATCTTACCACGCCTGCAGAGCCTCGCCTTCCGTGTCTACCCCGAGTCGCAGTGTGGCTTCAGGGTAGGCCAATCTACAGTGGACATGATCTTCTCACTACGCCAGCTGCAGGAGAAGTGCCGTGAGCAGCAGAAAACACTGTATATCGCCTTTATCGATCGGACGGAAGCTTTTGACTTGGTCAGCAGAAACGGACTCTTCAGCCTCCTGGAGAAGAAGATAGGATGTCCCCCAAGACTGCTCCAGATGGTAAAGTCCTTCCACGAGGACATGCACAGCACAGTCTGCTACAACGGCGGAACATCCGACTCCTTCCCTGTGAGGAACGGCGAAAAGCAACGCTACGTCCTCGTGCCGACACTCTTTGGGATCTTTACAACATCGCCCGACTTCGAGCTAAGACCAAGGTCCCTGAGGTCCTCATTCGTGAGATGCTGTTTGCCGACGACACTGCGCTGATGTCCCACACGGAAGACGGTCTGCAAGAATTAGTCACCCGACAAGCCCACGCCTGAAAGGAGTTCGGTTTGATCATCAGCCTCAAAAAGACCAACATTCTGGTACAAGACACCGCCTCCTCCCTGGACGGTGCCATCAATAGCACACACTTCAAGTGGTGGATTCCTTCACCAACCTCGGGTCGATCATCTCCAGGTCCCTCTCCCTAGACACCGAGATCAGCTCCAGGATAGGAAAGCCGCAGCATCTGGAACAACAGCCTGCTGACAGAGAACACCAAATTACAGGTCTACCGGGTCTGCTTTCTCAGCACCCTCCTGTACGACAGCGAGTCCTGGGCAACTTACGCCAGTCAGGAGAAGAGGTTAAACACCTTCCACCTGCGCTGCCTCATACGTCTCCTGCACATTGCGTGGCAAGACTGGGTCACTAACACAGAGGTCCTCCAACATGCCGGCATCCCCAGCCTGTTCTCGCTGCTCGGCCAAAGACGTCTCAGATGGCCGGGGCACGTACGCCGCATGGGTAGCGGCCGTATCCTAAAAGTCCTCCTGTACTGAGCGCTGTGTGAGGGGTCCCGCCCAACTGGAAGACTTCAGTTCCGCTTCAAGGATGTCTGAAAACGAGACATGAAGCTGGCCGACATCGACCCCAAGATCTGGGAAGCCGCGGCTGACAATCGTCAACTTTGGAGAGCCACAGTCAGAGACGGCGTCACGACTACAGAAGGCGCGAGGGAAGATCAGCAGGCAGCAAAGAGAGCCAGGAGAAAAGCAAGGACAGCCTCCGTCTCCGTGTCATCCAGTTTCATTTGCGCCAAGTGCCTGAGAGACTGCCGCTCCAGAGTGGAACTACACAGTCACCAGAGGTGATGTAACTCCATCTACAGCGCTACTCCATCGTCGGCTGAGACGGACGGATGCCAAACGAACGAGATATATTTATATTTATATGCAGACACTTTTCACATGTATTACAATTATATATCCTTTATTTTATTATATATTAGGGTACATGTAATATTAATTTAATTAGTTGATTTTTAATTTTAAGTCACTTAGTATTAAGACATAATGAATAAAATAAGAATTGTATTTTGTTTCAAAGATATATAAAAATATTTCAACCATACCAAAGGTCATTTTGAGGTAGTTATGTTAAAATAATATAATAATATATGTTAAAATAATTAACAAAAAATATAATAATATATATATAATAACATATTTTAAAATAATTAACAAAAAATATAATAATATATATATAATAATATATGTTAAAATAATTAATAAAAATATAATAATAATATATATAATAATATATGTTAAAATAATTAACAAAAAATATAATAATAATAAATATAATAACATATTTTAAAATAATTAACAAAAAATATAATAATATATATATAATAATATATGTTAAAATAATTAATAAAAATATGATAATAATATATATAATAATATATGTTAAAATAATTAATAAAAAATATAATAATAATATATATAATAATATATGTTAAAATAATTAATAAAAATATAATAATAATATATATAATAATATATGTTAAAATAATTAATAAAAATATAATAATAATATATATAATAATATATGTTAAAATAATTAATAAAAATATAATAATAATATATATAATAATATATGTTAAAATAATTAATAAAAATATAATAATAATATATATAATAATATATGTTAAAATAATTAATAAATACAAAAAACAAAACAAAAATTAACCTATTGTTAGGGATATACTTATCTCTTGATTATAACTTGAATGTATACTTTTGCCAGAAGTAAGGCGTCAAGCCGTTAATATGAATGAATAACACACACCCCCCAACATGTAACCTATATTTTTAACTTTTCAAATTTAGTGTTGACCTTACTTCTGATTAGTTAAAATTCACACATCCATAAGACGTAAAAATCTGGATTCCCCATTCCATATTAACTCTTTAATGAGCAAACATATTGTTTTCTCTTTTCAAATGTAAATCATTTTCACCAAAATTACCGAATATTGCCTGATGACGAGATAAAACCTATATATATATATATATATTAATTAAATAATTAAGATAAAGAGACAATCTTCAGATTCCTTGACTAGGTAACTAGAGATGTGACCTGATGAACCAGCAAAAATATATTTTCTGGGGGAATAAATTATAGTCATGTAACAATAAGATTATCGTTTTTATAATACATTTTATATATATATATATATATATATATATATATATATATATATATATATATATATATATATATATATATATATATATGCTATGCAATTTTTTATATATATTATTGTCGAATTGTTAGAGAGGTAACTTCTTCATATTATTGGTTATCGAACTTTGCTTCGCCCAAAATCTGTGAGTGAGAACTATGGAGACAGTCGATGCTTGAGCTAGCACGAAGATAATGTCATTGATGCCGAGGGCTTGAAAGTACTGGTACAAATATTATACACTCTTTCTCAGAAACTATAATTAAGGTTGGCACAGAATATTTCGCAGTATAAACCAATGGGCTGCTAATTCAGCTTCGAACAAGCGCAAAAGCACCTGAGCAGACGTCTGCAACAGGGATTGCTTAAGCCTCAAAAACAACGAGTGTGCTTGCAAACAAGTAGCCGATCGCTATTACTTATATGTATTTTCCACTTTAAAACAATCATTTGAAAGCAGGTTACACACACACGCACACACACACACACACACACACACACATATATATATATATATATATATATGTATGTATATAACTGTCTATATTTCTGAGATGAGGTATTATGTACATTATTTACATTATTCGGAATATTATCCTCATCTTTGTCGCCACATTTATTACAAAGTTTCAGGTGGTTGGAATGTCGAACTGAACCCTTTAGTTCGCTCACTGGGGTAGACTGTTCTAGTTCCACGTGCCATGTTTAATCAGTTATCTCCTGTTAATTTTCCCTCTGAAAGTTTTCCATTGCCTTAACCGGGAATTGAACTCACACTCGTTGGGTACTGTCACTGGATCTAACCAACGCCTTTATCCACTGTGCCATGTATCCTTGAGGACATCTGTGTATGAATTTCCGGGCATTTCTGGTAATAAGGAGTGCCGGAGAAAAGCGATAATAATAACAACAAAGTTGAAATATGAGCTCTGGTTAAAACTGCAAAGATAACAGCAAAAATTTCAATATGAGCACTGGTAAAAATGGTTGCTGAAGATATTAGGTTTATAATACCCAGAAATTCATACACAGATATCCTGAAGGACACATGGCACAGTGGATAAAGATACATATATCGACAATGATAAGGACAATAGTCCGAATAATGTAAATAATGTACATAATACCTTATATCAGAAATATAGACAGATACTGAAAGGCCGAAACGTTGTAATAAATATGTCGACAAAGATGAAGACAATAGTCTGAATAATGTAAATAATGTACATAATACCTCATCTCAGAAATATCGACAGATACTGAAGGGCCGAAACGTTTTAATAAATATGGCGACAAAGATGAGGACATTAGCCCGAATAATGTAGATAATACCTCATCTCAGAAATATAAACAGATACTGAAAGGCCGAAACGTTGTAATAAATATGCCGACAAAGATGAAGACTAGTCCAAATAATGTAAATAATGTATGTATATAACGATGTAACTAGAGATGCGACCTGATGAAACAGGAAAATATATTTTCTGTGGAAATAAATTATAGTCATGGAACCTTAAGGTTGTCTCTTTTTTAAATTATTTAATTAATATTTGGTCTGTTGTTACATTGAGCTCTCTGGATCATATTCTCTTTGTAAAAAATCAAATGCAAATCAGATTCAATATAGCGCCGCTCGCTCACATATTAAGTCTGATTTGCTAACTCTTCGTTACCGAGGCCGGTTGGAACAGTTGGTATGACGTTTGCTTGATAACTTAACTGTCCGGGTTTCATTTCTCGGTAGTGGATGCGTACTGCTGATGAGTCCCAAATATAGGACCAAACGGCCGTCCAGTTCTTTCTGCATTCTGTTGCGGTTTCTTTCAGATTCAATGAATTACTTAATTTTAATTATCAATTCCTCCTAGCAATTATATATATATTCAAGCATGTTTTATTGAATAATATAGACGCATTATGTCTATTTTCATAATAATTCTTTCTAGTTCGCTAAATTAGCTTCTTGCTGTTAAGCTGAAATTCATCAAGAAAGGCGCCCGAGTTCTTGTTAACCAAGTACTTCCAATGTGCACCGAGATTATCCTCACGGCTGAATTGGACCGCTTTCCTTGATGAATTTCAATTTAACATCAAGAAGCTAATGAGATATATCTATATTATTCTATGAACATGAAACATGCCTGAGTGAAGATATGCTGCCTAAATGCGCATGCGCGCGCCCACACACACATACACACACACACACACACACACATATAATATACTTGCTGTAGATCAGCGCCTTAATATATTGAGTCATTTTCTTTTATATAGCTTCAGTTTTTTTTGTTCTATTTTCCTTATATTTCGATGTTAGTTTTGATCATCTTCAGACGTAAGTAGCTGTACTTACAATTCCAAAAAGAAAAAGAAAAATGAGAAATACTTGTCTGGGGATTTTGCATAAACGTCATTGCTTCTTTCTCTGTAAGAAATTTAATCAACCAATATGACAAAAAGTTTTCTGAAAATAGGATTAATTAATTAATTAATTAATTGAATCAGGAGTTTAATTAACTTTAAAATAACTTCGATCGGCGAGTAAAATATTTCGACACAAAGCTTTATTGTACTGAGATCAGGATTTGCGAAACTTGCGGTTGTCATCACGTTTTACAAAGAATGGTTCCGTTTTGATTTCTTGGCAAATATCAACTTTGTTAATTCAATCAGTGGTCTTAATAATTTTTTCTAAAATTCATGACTTTGGCAATATAACTAGAATTAGTATTTTCAATAAAAAAAATGCGATGCATTTGTGTTCATTAGCCAGATTAATCATAGTCGTGTATTCAAAACGATTTTGAATTAACTTTTAACAAATTAAAAAAAAATATATTCAGTGGAATTTTAATCTAATTTCTTCTGAACAAAATAGAATTAAATAAATGAAGAAAAAAACAAAGAGAAATATAACGACTGCTAAAAAGGCGCTTTAACAGATATCGATTACTATCGATTAAGCTCTGCTGATTAAGAATATGTATGAGTTGGCATTTTCTAAATTTTCAGTGCGAAGGTTCAGATTGGTATGTAAATGTAACTTCCTTTTAAAATGACACCCACCTCAGCAAGTCAAAAAATAGGAAACGTAATTAAATGATATTAATAATTTTTTTTTTTGCAGTGGAAAGAGTCATGATACCATTTCTAACCTTATGTCCCTGGGCGGGACCCGGAAAGAAATGTGTAAACGGCAGATATCAAAGAAAATAATAATAATCATAATAATGAAGGAAGCCAACAAATTCAAAATGGAATTTCAAGTTCGTAAAGAAGTGTAAATAAATACAGCAAGATCTAAAAAAGAAAGCAAAAGCAATTGCAATGGACCAAATGCAGAAACGATGCCAAGATAAATCTCTTCATGGTCAATACTCTCCCCGTGCCGAACACGCTGATGCAGACAAACCCCTTACCCATCAGTAATTACGTAGTGCAGGGTTAAAAGCTGAAACTGAAGGTTTTATTCTTGCTGCAAAGAACCAACGTTTTCTAACTAGAAATTACCAAGGACACACAGAAAAATTGTGTTAACCCGAAATGCAGAATCTGTGATAAATATGCAGAAACAATTGACCATCTTGTAACAGTTTGTGCAGTTTTAGCATCCACTCTATATAAACATCTGCATGATAGACTGGGCCAGTGTCTGCACTAGAAATATGCAACTTTTACGGGAAGGAAAACTGAAAAGAAACTGGTTTGAACATCACCCAGACCCGTTTACAGAGATAAGACCTGTAACAATTTTTTGGTACTTTACAATACGCAGAAGACAGAACAATCAAATCTAATCACGAAGACATCAGGATCAAAGACCGCAGGAATAGAATGTGTTTTCTTATTGACATGGCAGTGCCTGCAGACTCTAATGCATCTTTGAAGATCTTCAAAAATCTACCAAAATAAAGGCATCTTGAAGTGGAAATCTAAAAATCTAAAATATATCAATAATTCCAGCTGTGGTTGCAGCCATCGGTTTGATTGGAAAAGGTCCTGATTGAAGAGAATTCCTGGTAGCCGATGACAAAGAAATACTCTCTTACTCACACCTTACGAAAGACTTTATCTACATGAAATGTCTGTGATCTTTTGTTTTATTTTTATTTTCTTTTACAAAAATGCTCATCATTTGGTCTCTGAGTAGGACCGGAAATACAGAAGTATGCAACAGAAATCGAAGCAAATAATAATAATAATAATAATAATAATAATAATAATAATAATAATAATAAAGGTTTAAATTTAGACTAATGCCCCCATCTTTGTTGTTATTATCACAATAAAGATGAGGATATTAGTCCGAATGTTAATATTTTCAATGTATTTTTCTTCTTCATATTCATTAATTGACTTATTCGTTTTCTACGGTTTATCAACAACCAAGAAATTATAATGGGGATATAAAATGGGGGATCAATTCTACATTAAAACCAATATATAAACTGATCTCTCACTTTGTGGCCACGATAGTTTCTATACATTTCTATTCCAGAGAATGTAAATAAATCTAAAAGACATGCCTGTGTAGCTAATCAGTATTTCATTGATTGATTGGTTCGTTTTCTACGGTTTATTAACAGGTTATATTTAAAGACAAAGAATATTTTTAGATTGTAAGAGGTTTTTTCAGATAATAATGATTTTAGTTATACTGCTATTACTATTTAACCCATATCTAGGGGAGAGGAATAGAATTTGTGTGTAAGTGAATATAAAGAACCGAACTACGATGAGAACTCGGCTCTCCGATTAAAAATTCCGAGCCATTTTTTTTATTACCCTACCCGCATCATTTCTCAGGTCTCATCATTTTATCTTTGAAATGGCTGGATTTAACCGTATGTTCTATGCTAACAGTTTCTTCTCTCGCACTTTTCGCTTGTGAAACTCTCGCCTGGCTTCTTGCTTTCCAGTCAATTTTGATCTTCAGAAAATTTAAATGCAATGTCAATTGTTATCTTCTATCTTCTTAATTTGTGCTCTTTTATTGTCCTCTCTTAATAATATATTTCTCATATTCTTTAAAACACAACAACGCCTTGCATCTTAGTGCTTTTATTACCTTGCTTAGGGAGAAATGGATAAAAATAAAGACAGTTTTCTTTAGTTTTGGGTTGTCATCTGCTTCTCCTTATCATTGTAGAAAGGGGAGCACTTGAAATTGCTAGATGAAACCGTAAGTTCTATGCTAACAGTTTCTTCTATCGCACTTCTCGCTTGGGGAATTGTTCTTCTGGCTTCTTGTTTTCTAGTCAACTTTGAAATGCATTGTTAATCGTTATCTTCTGTTTTTTTTATTCTTAATCTTTTATTGCTTTCTCTCCTTAATAATGTTATTTTTTTCTCATTGTATTTCGCACATGTAACTCTTTCCGAAACCAGGACTAGTACTAGATTGGCAGATAGGTCTCATCATTTTACAGTTGGGATAGATAGACGCAACCGTAAGTTCAATGCTAACAGTTTCTTCTCTCGCACTTCTCGCTTGTGGAACTCGCTTCCAGTTTCTTGATATCCAGTCAACTTTGCTCTTCAGAAATTTTAATGCTGTTGTGAATCGTTATTTTCTGTTTTAATAACTTTTTTCTTTTTCTCATATTGCTTCGCACTCATTAACACATTCCGTCTTAGTGGCTTTATTGCCTTGCTTGGATTGATATGATTTTAAAACGCCTATAAACCTCCCGGTTTTTATTTTGTTGCAATGGTTTGAGTAGAATTTCATGGGATCCTTTTTATTTGGGGAAATTTGGTAGCCGTTTAGTTTGTGTAGGCACGGTGGTGGAGTAATGGATAGCGGCTCAAATTGGGGAGCCGTGTTCGAATTCCAGTCGAGTTCTTTACATTCACTTACGTGCTAATACTCTTATGAAAGATGTGAATACACTTCTTCTCGCCACCCCAACTTTGAGTAAATAGCAGGGTAGACTGGTTTCCTATAGCCTTGATTTGGGACTAGTCCAGCAGAAGGAAAACTGAATTCAAATCAGCATGGAAAGATTTGGACTCCGTCATGCTGTCTTACCCCCTAAACACCACTGCTACAGCGTCTGCAGTACATATGGTACCCCTAAAGCCTCAGTTTTTCTTTTACGATGATACTCACAAGGCCCGAGAGCCACTCGAAGCAGATAGTTACAGAGTAAGAGGCACATTTTACGCGGATAATTGGTGAAGATAGCGGTTAACCTTGGACTTGAACAGATTAAGGTTGTAGTGATCGAGAAATCATCCTCTTGGGAACTGGTTCCACGGAGCAATTGTTCGCGAAGAATCTGCTTTAGTGAAACTTCTCGACGATGGAATACGGAGGGAACTTGATTTGAACGGTATTTCTGGGGACTCAGTATATTTCTTATTTAGGGCCATTTTCTAGCCCCACCCTTGCTCTGTTGACAAGATAAACAGGCAGCTACCATTTGACGGACATTTTACTGTATCTCGGCAATTACATTTTTATTCTTGGCTACCTTTGTTCCTAGTAGGTTTTGTCCGTACCAAATATTTTACTGTTGTGCCTTTTCATTATTTTCCTTATGTTTCGCATACAGCTGTAACTAATTTTTACAGTATTTCTATTGAATATTTCATATGACACGGAGTTTGAGGAGAAATGTTTAACAACATGAAAAAATTCTTTAGAATTTTCAGTTTCGCCTCTAAGTTGGGAGAGGAAATCAAACTATATGTCTTTTTCGACTACCATTTCAGGTCATTGGTCATTTAAGCGTACACTTTTATTCATTTCCATTAACAAATATAGACCTATAAGATCAGAGAGCTCTGTACCATCAAATGTTCCATAAGAAACATCAAACACACTGTTTTTTGCCTTTTTTCTAGCGTATACAATTATTATGATATAACTCTTGTTTTCAGAAGTGTTTAATTTTACGGCCATATGCTTATTTTTAACTTCCAGGAGCTCTCTAGAAAAAAAAATTAATGCTTTATTGAAACAAGTAGAAATACTTTATGAATAAATTAATTTCTTTTTTTTGTTATTATTAAACCAAAACAAACAATACCCTATGTCAACCTTAATCTGCAAATATTTTAATGCAATGTCAATCGCTATCTAATGTCCTCCTGATTACTCTTTCCTCTTCCCGCTCATTATTAATGTTTCTGTTCCTAATTCTTCCACACTCTGTAACCTCTTGTGTCTTAGTGGCTTTATTGCCATGCATCGGTTGATACCGATTAAAATAAATCTATCTATCTATCTATGTCACTCTTTTCCCATCCTTCTTTCCTACTTCCGGTTCCATGCTTTCCAGCCAACTTTAATCTGCAAATATTTTAATGCAATGTCAATCGCTATCTAATGTCCTCCTGATTACTCTTTCCTCTTCCCGCTCATTATTAATGTTTCTGTTCCTAATTCTTCCACACTCTGTAACCTCTTGTGTCTTAGTGGCTTTATTGCCTTGCATCGGTTCATACCGATTAAAATAAAACTATCTATCTATGTCAGTCTTTTCCCATCCTTCTTTCCTACTTCCGGTTCCATGCTTTCCAGCCAACCTTAATCTGCAAATATTTTAATGCAATGTCAATCGCTATCTAGTGTCCACCTGATTGCTCTTTCCTCTTCCCGCTCATTATTAATGTTTCTGTTCCTAATTTTCCCACACCGTGTAACCACTTGTGTTTTAGTGGCATTACTACCTTGATTGGGGTGATACCGATAAAAAAAACCCAAAACAACAACAACAAAAAAAAAAAAAAAAAGAGAACAGGTAGTTTGAACGTAATCTGATCGTAGGCCCACTGGGAAGAATGGGAAAAAGTGAAAAAGACAATCAGAAAGAAATAAAAGAATGAGAAAGAGAGAGTAAGAAAGATAAAGAAAAAGGAAAACAATAAAAAGAAAGAGAAAAAAAGGGAAAAGAACGAAAGAGGAAAAGAAATAGAGAATGCCAATAGAGAAAGTGCCAATTACAAGATTATATCCAAAAAGCTTCAGGAATAGAAAAAATATTATCATCTATTGGCTGACCCAGAATATCACGTCTCTCAACAGATGTTTCATGCTCCTCCCAAAACCATTTTACGTTTGGCTTAAAAAACAGTGTTTTTTTTATCTGATGGGGAAAAAAAAGATGTGAAGGTTTGATTCCTGTCGTAGCCCAAATTTTTCTTCAGATTATGATCAAGGACAGTTGTTATTAATTTCCCTGTTTAAAAAATAACAGGGATAGCAGCAACTCATACACGAGTACCAACTAAAAATAAATTTTATCGTAATATATATATATATATATATATATATATATATATTAAAATAATGAGAAAGAACAGTAAGGTTTATAATCCGATGTTCTTATTAATTATTTTTATTTTTAAAAATCAATACTCAAAACAATTCTAAACATTGAAAATTTACTAACTAAAAAATATGATCCCATCGCTACACACGAATTACCATGTTTCAAAACAGAAAGTAAAACTTTAAATTTAATTATAGAATTAAATTAAAATCTCTACTACTGTTTCATTTTCAAGCCATTTTTGAAATAACTTATTTTGAAATTTACTGAGATTATAAGCACATACATAATATATATCGTCGCCTCTCTCTGTCTCTTTTATAAATACTTCCATGGTAATTGCTCCGATGAGCTGCTATCGCTGGTTCCCAGGCTCCATAAATTCAAGCTGGCATCCCTACGAGGCTGGCATCCCGTTCCCACCCTTTCACTGTTGAAACTGTTAAATGTAGCCATCTCTTCTACTCCAATAGCTTCATATCTCGCACCTCACGCCTATGGAACTCCCTTCCTCATTCCTGTTTCCCTGATGACTATGATCTCCAACTATTCAAGTGTAACGTCAATCGACATCTCCAGTTGCCTTGATCTATCCTCTATCCTTCTCCACATCCTTTCCTCTAACACTCCTATTTGCTCTCGCTCCAAATCCTCTGTAACCCCTTGCGTGCTAGTGGCTTCCAGCCTTGCCTGGGGTGAAAAGCTTAAATATATATATATATATATATATATATATATATATATATATATATATATATATATATATGTATGTGTGTATGTGTGTGTGTGTGTGTGTGTGTGTGTAATGATAACATTAGTGATAATATGGATATTTTCAAAAGGATATAAATGCATGTATATATATATATGATTATTATAAAATTTGTCAATTGCCTGATTGTTGATATTTTCATTATCTCGACTCTAGAGTTTCGTAGACGGACGCTCCCTCAATCGTTCCGTCTACTCGTCAGGAGATATCAGAAATTGGTCATTTATTTTCACGTTTTACTTTAATATTGATTTAAGAAATAATTTATGCCTTTTCCTTGGTGCAGGGTTGATTTTTTCATTGTATGTGTGTGCGCATGTGTGTGTATCCATATATATATATATATATATATATATATATATATATATATATATATATATATACACACGCACAAGCACACACACAGACTCACAAACACTCACACACACACATATATGTAATAAACGATATCAGTTCCAACTCTTCAGACGACACTATCAAATACAAATAAAAATAATAAGCAAAACAATTTGACCCAAATAAATAAGCGAACAAGCGATTTCCGGTAAATGGCGGCCATTATAGACTACCAACAATAAGCTATATAAACAAATTTTTTTACTACGTTAACCAAAAACACCGATCAAAATAAAAGAATAAATAAATATATATATATATATATATTACAAACAACAGCAACAACTCAAATGGATAGCACATTTAACTGGAAGAGAAAATAATGGCATAATCGGGATTCTGACATTCCATACCATGTCAAATAAAAGGCTAGGAAGGTCACCCCACTAATACTGCAAAGGTCAATAGCAGACGCAGGTCGTAAATTCGTGATGCGATTCAATGACGTCATACCACGTGAGCGACCGAAATATTAACAACTGAGCCATATGTCTAGATGCAATGTAATGTGTTGTGACTAGTTTGAAATGTAATTTTGTTGAGTGTGGGTTGCTTTGTTTTGATATAGATATCCTCCAATACCTGAAGTTTCTTTTTACTGTGTGTATGTGTGAGTATTGTTATATTATCAACTAATATCTGTCTAATATTATGTGTATATATATGGATAGATATTTCGTGCTTTGATGCTTTTCTCAAAGCCGCTCGACAGTAATTTCATTTACGTTCCTCTAAAGTTTGTATTACAATTGGTAGTCGTTTTTTTTATCTTGTTTGCTCATAAAATTACTGAATGAAATGAAACTCATAAAATGTAATTAAATATCCAATAATGTCACTAAACCATATTACCCTATAGGAATTAAATCCTGTATATATTTTTCAACCAATAAAATCCGCACATATCGAACACATAATTACTTTATAAAATTAACTTCATTTTATTTTTATTTTATATTTCTGTAAAGAATCTATAAATATCATTTCAACTGACGTTCTGCTTCTACTTTTTATTCAGAAATTAACTTTCTTTATGTTTCATATAAAGAAGTTATTTTTGTTAACTGCATGGAATCCCGACACTTTTGGGGAGTGATATAATGGATATATTCTGGTGGAACTTTGAAGTGGAATACACTTCAAAATTGAAAAAAATTGCTTTTTAGCCTTTTGTTACAAAGTATTTGAGAGGCCGATTTTAGATTTGCTTGAATTGTGTCATAGAATGAATACTTCTTACACCAGAGACACCAAATTTCACATCTAGCCATTTCTGGGGGTGCTCTTTCCATTTATCATGGTTAAAATGACCTGAAATCAACAGATTAGAATGTATATGGAGCAGATGTTGGACAAGTACAGTCCTGACCTAACATGTACAATTTCTGGACTGTGGAGAGAGAGAAGCTTAACACACGCCAAGCAATACCCACTAAGGAACATGAGAAAACAACAGAAAACTCACCATATCATGAAGCGGTATTCAACCACTAAATTTGTAACTGAAATCATTAAAATAAAAATATTTTCTCTGTCACAATTTGATCAAAATGTTGAAGTTCTGACACATGTTAGTTCCGATCACTATGTAAGCGGTATGAAATCACCAAATTGTCTCAGTTTTTAAACTGTAATGTTCCTCTCACATTATGCACATAAAAATAAACAACACAGGCAGAAAATTAATCAAATAAAGTTTATTTGGAAATTTTCAATAATTGTGGGCTGGGTGTTGGGATACCTCTTCACTGAATAGTCAAAAGTAAGTCTTGGCATACTCTTCATACAATCCCTCCAAATAATCTACTTCAGGCACTACCCAAGTTCTTCTAGTCTGGCTTTGCTGGTGTATCCAGTTTATATAATTCAAGTATGAGCCCATTTGTTACTTACGCACATAAAAGTTTAATGATCCGACAAAACACTGAGAGTCAATCCAACACTCACATCTTTCACCTATGAATCCCAAATTTGTTACACCTCATGGTGCAATGCAGGGCGATCCGCTTTTGGACAAATCTGAACTTTCTCAATAAGGCGTGCCCATCTGTTCTTAGGAAAGATTGGGAGCAATTTATGTAGCCAAGTAATAGCAGAATCCCAGGTTACCTGATACTTCTCTTTCAATGAATATATTTGAAGCAGCACATTCTTGGAACATTCCACTTTAGGCAAAGACATCTTCCTTCAACGTCCTTTTGTCATAAAACAACGTTGTAACTGATTCTGTACATCGTTATCTTCAAAAAGAAAAAAAATGAATTTATAATTCTATCCTATTTTGTCGAAGTACTACTTAGTAGTCATCTACAAATTATTGTCTACGTTTTCTTACTAAATTTGAGTTTATTTGCAGTTCATAAAAAATTTACACTAAATACAATCAGGGATAAATATAAATTTAGAGTCATCCATACACCTGAGTAACAAATAAGGAAGGACTAAAATATTTTCTCTACAAACCTATTTCCACAGTGGTCCTTAAAACTGACACATTAAAATATTTTAGAATAAAATAAACAAGCATAATCCATATGAAATGAATATTACTAAGAAATAATAATAAATTAGGAAAATGAATATTAAATCATAAATTTGTATCTAGATAGCAATAAATCGGAACTAAAATCAATTCATTAGATAATTTAAAAAGTCAGAAAATTGTTTGAAGGGGTAACTTTAAACAAAATGTTACTTGGTAACTGAAATGCTGATAATTATTGTGAGAATACTGCAAAAACATAAAAGACATTCTAGAATTTTTTGTAGAATGTTTTTTTTATCTCATTCTTTGAATATGAACATTTTTGATCAATAAGTCCTACGTTTTTTTTGTGATTTGTATCTGAGCGTAAAGTAAACAAATCGATTTTTGTTTAATATTTTTTATGACGAAAACGGTTTTTAAATCCCATTTACATTTTACATATCATAAAAATTAATATTTAAAACAAATTCTTAGCAATTTCCTTGAAAATTTCGTACATAGAAAAACATTCTACAAAAAAATTCTAGAATGTCTTTTATGTTTTTGCAGTATTCTCACAATAATTATCAGCATTTCAGTTACCAAGTAATATTTTGTTTAAAGTTACCCCTTCAAACAATTTTCTGACTTTTTAAATTGCTGGTCGATTTTTGGGTGTCTGTGTTGACTCTGTGTATTGAGTCTCGCGTGGAGTTGAAATGATGGCCGAACGAGTCGCACATGGTTACACATAATCGCACACGCGCAAAATGGAGATATCGTTTCATATTTGATTTTGATTTAATTTCATAGATTATTAAATGAGCGTTTTAATTATATATTTTATGTGTTTTTATTTTTACAAAAAGCAGTTGAATTTTACGATCAAACTTTTCATTTGAATTGTTTACAAATCTTTTATTAAAATTAAAAAATATAAAATATATGAAAATGAAGGGTAGAATGTTAACTTTTGAACTAACCTATTACCAAAATTGTAATAAACCCTGCGGAGTGCGCATATTACAAAATTTGAGGAAGTCAGTGAAAAAAATGGCCAAAATTTTGCGAAACCACCAAAATGTCTCTATTTTCAAACTGTAATGTTCCTCGCACACTGTAGTACATATAAAAATAAATAAGATAGAAACAAAGTTCATGAAATAAGCTTTTATTTGGTATGCATTATGTTTTTATGGAGATATTGAATGAAATAACACGCCGTGTTGAATATATGCCTTTTTTAGTGTTTAGTTAAGAATTTCATCGGCTGTAAGCTGAGTGTGGGGATACCTAATATCATATATAATAATATAATTAACTATAATGACATATATAATAACCGAATGTCGAAACCGTCTAATATTGAATATAGTGTCTCCAAATGACCCAACCTTTGTCTTTCAGGGCAGGACCACAGTATTCAAACCTCCGATCAAATAGAGAAACACTGGTTAACCATGAACAGTTATCCCGTATCAGCGAAAACGATGGACACCTGATGATGGCCAAAAGGTATATGGCTGAAACCTTGTGACTATAATGATATATATAATAATGAAAATTAAAATGATAGTTCGAATAAAATAATAAATATTACAAGATTGAATGCTCACCCCACTGCTGGTTGTCGAAGCAGGAGATGGAATCGTGACAACGGTGGTGTTGTGCATTTCGGCGGTATGCGTCATTGCTTCGGTCGTCTCATCTGCTCTTACTATCAAATAAAAACGAAGAGATTTATTTATTAACTTGGGGTGATGACAAAAACGAAAGAAATTCAAGCAGATTCATCATTGATGAAAGAAACGAACATTCAGAATATGCTTCAGAAATCACTTGGCCATAAAGTCATATTTCCAAAAGTCAATCAGAACACATTTCCAAACGGATTTTCTTGTTCGGAAACAAACCTTACTGCTATATAAAGAACACACACACACACACACACACACACACACACACAAACACACACACACACACACACATACACATATATATATACATATATATATATATATATATATATATATATATATATATATATATTACTGAGTTTCTACCAAACAAGGCGATAACGCCACTAAACCATTTCCAAGCGCATTTTCGTATGTTGTTAAGAAAATTTAAATATATTTTTCTCATATTCTCTCATACTCAGTAACGCCTTGCATCTTAGTGGCTTTATTGCCTTGCTTGAGGTGAAATGGTTAATAAAGATATATTTGCATCTCTAATAATTTAAAGTATAATGACAATTCCTCATCTTAAAAATGAAATGCAAAATTACCAAAAAGCGGCACGAAGCCGCCATGATAACCAAATGTCGAAACCGTCTAATATTGAATATAGAGGCTCCAAAAATACATTAATGATGTCCTTCGGGACGGTGGCATAGTGGATGTAGGAATTCAATCCTCGGATCAAATGATGAAACAGTGGTTTAGCCGGAACAAAAATAACTAATCAGAATTAATAGACATATATAATTCATAGAATTCCTATATCAGCCAAAACTAGACACCTGAAGATGGACAGAGGATGCTAAGCTGAAACGTCCCGTCTATAAGGACATGTAATAATCGAAATGAAAACGATGGATATGCGAGTTAGTTATACATATGTTACAGTCATAACGTTGAATATAAAAACTTCTAAAATACACGTGTCGGTATTTGATTAAACACGTGTCTCTCTCATCGAGTGTCCATGCGTTCAATCCCTGCATCCAGTAGTGAAGGACTGGCTCAGTAGGAACAAGTAATAACTAGCATCACAGGGACACAAATAACACAACGTTCAGCCTATATCTCATATCAGCTAAACAATGGCCACCTGATGATGACCAGAGTGTATTTAGTCGAAAAGTTATATAAACGTCTATGACATTTACTATCAAGATGAGGACAACAGTTCGAATTAAAAGATTTTGACAATTACTCATGAAAACATTGAAATATAAAATGATAAGGCATATTTTCTATCAGTATTTCCTGTGGGGACTCCTATCTAAGTCGAGCATATAGAGCCGAAAAAAAAAATCAAATCCATAGGACGAAAAAAAATCACATAATCATTTCATCCCCTTATTGGAGATAATCAAACATCGAAAGTCCGTGGGCTTAAAGATAAGAATGGCGCCAAAAATAATCAGTTGGCCCAATGTCAACAGAGAAAGAAGTCAAACAGAATAATAAAGATTAATTCATTGAAATAATACGACCCCACCAAAAAAAACAAAACAAAAAAACAAACAAACAGGTGAGACATGATTCTTAATTACTTTAGATAAACGACGCCTTTCCATAGCCACCGACATATCGCTTTATCAAACAATAGAATTAACTAATATTTGTAATTAAGCTGGAAAAATAATGGCCGCTGACGAAAGAGATCGAAAAAAAGCCTATCGACAAGTTGTTTTGAGATGTTTAACGGGTTTAGTTTCGATCCTTGGATAATCAACATAGACATGGACCACTGCAAAAAGCTCCTGTCCGATTTTCATCGTTAATATAAAATGACCGCCAGTTGACATTTGGCGTCTGTTTGGGTTCCTATTTGGGGATTAAAACCTTTTATCGTTCACTTGCGAGTCAGATTTTGTTAAAGATGTGAGTATGATGTAATATTGCTTTATTTAATTTAAGTAGTATAGTGTGAGTATTAGGGTTCAAAGATATTTTAATTTGGGGGGGGGTCGCTAGGGAAGAAAGAGAAACAAAAGGGGTCTCTGGTCGAAAAAGTTTGACAACCCTTGACCAACTACCTATTGAGGAAAAAAAATAGAAGCCTCGCCACTGACTCATTCTTTGGACTTATTTTCAGGAAAGAAAGAACTTCTCTACTTCCGCATAAAGAAAAAGAAAAAGAAACACTGATGGGTACGTCGTTTGGCTACATCAGCTTGTTTTGGCACGGGCAGGGAATTGACTATTATTATTATTATTATTATTATTATAATTATTATTATTATTATTAATTAGCTATGGAACTTGAGTGTAAAGCTAATTCCTATAGAAATGGGTGCGCTTAGAACACCAACTTAGAAAACTGGAAAAGTGATTAGGGAAAACTAGAACTGAGACCAAAGTTTGTGAACCTCCGACACACTGACATCATTTTCTCTGCGAGGATTCACCCAAATTCTTGAGTTATGACTGTTGATCATGTTCACCATCGTCTATGAATATAGAATCCAGCGCAGTACGTAATCTGTTCAATGAAACAACGTTAAAGATTAACACTCACGAGTCAGACACTCTACTGAATCTGACTATATCGCCAATACCACCAGCAGCTGTTCCGTAATTCTTCAGTCTTCGATATCAAAGGCTGGCAGTGAATATTCTGGAAAAAAACATGGCCGCTTTTATACATATTTTGAGCCTTCTGATTGGTTAAAACTTCTATTGGTGAACTATAAAATGAGACAGCTCATTTTGGCTGGCTCACTAGTACACGAAGGTACCCAAAAACTCCAACAGTGACCAGCCTTGGTGGCATGATGCCTTAAGAACATAATTTCCATTGACTCCGTCAATGTGCAACACCAACATACTACGACTACTACTACGACTACTACGACTACTACGACTACTAATAATAATAACAACAACAATAACTTTTTTTAAATTTGAAATGTCAGGTAGTTGCAAAAGATTGTACCCAATTTTCATCTTTAATATAAAATGACCGCAACTTGACATTGGCGTCTAATTTAGCGCCCATTTCTGGTTTGAAACCATGCATCGTTCACTTGCGAGTTGGTCTTCGTTGAATGTTGACCACAAATGAATACCTTATCCTCGGCGATCCCAACGCATTTTCTTTAGATACAGTTTTCTTTTTCTTTCATTCTAAACTGAAGAAGCCGAAGTGAACAGACGCTTTCGGTAAAACGCGTCGATTTTAGCGTTACCCCTTTGCTTTATTTTCATTTTTGTTTCAGATGCTATTATATAGGGTGACCCCCCAAAATGGGAACTTTTTAACAATCCAATAAAACCAAGAGTGATGGAAGAAAAATATTTAATTCATAGTAATTGAAACCTTAAAACATGCCATTTAAGAAACAATGGTGGAATTTTCATTTTTTTAAAAATTACGTCCTGTAGATGGCGTCCTCCTGAACTCTTCTTGAAATCTGCTGTTGAGATTCCTCATTGACTGCTGCAACATCTCAGCTGGGATACTGTGAATTTCATTCTCGTAACTAAAATGGCGAAATGTTTACTTGCTCAAGGTCACTGTCTTGCAGTGTTGCCACTTGCTCATGTCTGGCAATACGCACTTAAAAAATTCCCGTTTTTTTTGGTCACCCTGTACATTCAAAGTTTTGCATTGACCCTTCGTTCTGAAATCTCTTGGTGACGTTGTCAGTTCCATAATAACGATGTTTTCCTCTTTTTCTTCTCTCATCTTCTCGCGGCCGGGTAGCGAAATGTTTTCGGGTTCCAGAGATGAAAGACATCAACAAAGCGAATTTAATTCTTACTAATTTATTCAACACGTCTACGTGTACATTTTTAACTGGCTAGTGGGGTTGCTATCTCACCCCACAAAGGGAGCAAGTACCCAGACGTATAAAACTTAACTCTCTGAAATCCTTTTCTGCACCCAACATTCCCACGCTAGTTTTAGCCAATCAAAAACGACTTGTTTTCCTGTATCTGACTTCAAAGGTCAAACGGGGGAAGTTAGAGGAGAAATACAATTCTGTAAAAAATAAGTTTGCTAAACTATTATTTAACACAAACACACTAATAAAGCAATAAACAGTGTAAGAGAGGGAATTTCAGATTAGATTAGATTTCACAATTAAATGTTAAATTAGGTTCAGGAAATTTAAATTCTGACCATGATCATTGCATTCACTTTTACACCTTTTTCTGCAGATGGGGGAGTTTGGGATTTCAAGTCAATATTGACGTTGACGATCTTAATAAAGGAAAGTTAAAGACAATGTTATTTGTACGAGTATATCTCCTTCAGAATTTAAAATATTCAATCAGTTTTTTCAACATACGAGGGTCGTTCAAAAAGGTCTTAGCCTCGTCCGGAAATAATTGGAGAAACAAGTCAGTTTTTAACTATTTTTCAAATTAACCCCCCCCACTAGACATCTAAGTACTTGGACCAACGAGGTTTAAGCATTGTAATCCCATCACGGCAGAAGATAGTGTCCTGGTTCTCCAAAACCTCCACCACAGCACATACGATCTATTGTTTACAAAATGGCCACAACGCAGGAGGAATTTGAGTATAGGAAGCAGGGAGAAGTCAGATGGTGCTGTCTGGTAAGTAAGGGGGATGGGATGGCAACCTGAGAAGTGAGCGCTTTACCCTGGTGACCTCAGCTTCCATCTGCCTTTCGACTTGATTACTTCATTGTCCTTAAGAGAATGAAAGGAGCTATGAAGATGCATAGTACAGTATATTAATAGTTTATTCCCTTTTCCAGGTCGTCTATCATGATTGCGTCTTCAGAATTTCAAAAAATAAAAACCAGAAGCCGACAGACGCGGCCTGCATGAACTTCTTGGAGACGGTAGAGAACTAGAGTATTTCCACTGTTTGCTTTGAATCTTTGATACGGGTCCGTGAATCCAGGTTTAATCTTGAGTTACTAATCTGTGATGAAAATTCTCAGGGTCAGCCTGGAAACGAGTCAGAAGTGACCCGGAAATGTAAATCCTTTTCAGTTTCCGGTTTCAGAATTCTCGGGACCCATCTTACAGACAGCTTGTTTATCGCCAAGATCTTAAAACAGTAAGGACCGAACCATAACTAATGCCTATTGACTTGGCTATCTGCTGGACAGTAAGACATTTGTCATCCAAAACCCTAAGGTGAATGGCATCAACTTGTTCATCAGTGGTTGAGATTTTTTGGACGAACTGACCGAGGGTCAGCATCTGTGCTGTTCCTGTCCCGCTTGAATTACGCAGCCCACTTTTTCATAGTTGCATAGCAAGGGAAGTCCTCAGCAAGTGTCCATAACATGTCCCCACGGATTTCCTTGTGCCACACCTTTTCTTTTGTAGGTACTTTATGACTGCTCAGGCCTCTAGTTTGTTCATTTTTAGATTTGTTCTAAAGGTTGTAAAAGTATTTTTGCTACACCTCATATCTATCTATCTATCTATCTATCTATCTATCTATCTATCTATCTATCTATCTATCTATCTATCTATATATATATGTGTGTGTATATATATATATATATATATATATATATATATATATATATATATATTTATATATATATATATATATATGTGTGCAGGGTGGTCCAAAAGTAGGTGGACTGTATGTGGAATAGGTTTATGTATCGGTTATATTATTACAACTGAGTATCTTAATGAATCATTTCCTGAGAAATGGATTGGCCGAAGAGGTCCAATTGATTGGCCGGCACGTTCACCAGACTTGACCCCAATGGATTTCTTCTTTTGGGGAGTACTCAAGGACAAAGTTTATAGTCGAAAACCAAGAAGTGTCGGTGATTTGAAAAATTACATGAGATGCATTTCAAGAAATTAATACCCCAAAAGACTTGTGCAAAAAAGTTTGTCGAAGCGTTAGAGGTAGACTTGAAAGCTGTGTAAATTGTGATGGAAAACAGTTTGAGCACCTGTGTTGATAAAATTTAAGGGCTTTTGTATTATTGTTCACAAGAAAATTTAAGGGCTTTTGTATTATTGTTCACAATAAAATTTAAGGGCTTTTGTATTATTGTTCACAATAAAATTTAAGGGCTTTTGTATTATTGTCCACAATAAAATTTAAGGGCTTTTGTATTATTGTTCACAATAAAATTTAAGGGCTTTTGTATTATTGTTCACAATAAAATTTAAGGGCTTTTGTATTATTGGTCACAATAAAATTTAAGGGCTTTTGTATTATTGTTCACAATAAAATTTAAGGGCTTTTGTATTATTGTCCACAATAAAATTTAAGGGTTTTGTATTATTGTTCACAATAAAATTTAAGGGCTTTTGTATTATTGTTCACAATAAAATTTAAGGGCTTTTGTATTATTGGTCACAATAAAATTTAATTGTCAATGCAATAATTGTGTTAGTAAATATAATTGTATGTATATGTAATCTCAAAATAAATGTAATTATTTACTGTCCACCTACTTTTGGACCACCCTATATATATATATATATATATATATATATATATATATATATATATATATATATATATATATATATATATATATATATGTATATATCTATATATATATGATATAATATAGTTTTAAGGTATGCTATACTTATGGGTTAAAGAGCTCAATATTAGGAATAGAACGTATGTAAATATAAAAGTTGACATTGAAGTCAACACCCAGAGGTGACAGTCTGTTACATGCAAGAAAGAGACTGTCACTCGCTTTTGGGTGTTGACCTCAATGTCCTCTCATATATATATATATATATATATATATATATATATATATATATATATATATATAGCATAATGAGAGGCCACGTATACTTTCTTGATGTGTATATAATATCTGATATCCTGATATTATATATATATATATATATATATATATATATATATATATATATATATATATATATATATATATATATATATATATAATCAGCTCGCTCATCCCCAAGATCTCAATTAAAACAGTATGGACCGAACCATAACTAATGCCTATAGACTTGGCTATCTGCTTGACATTAAAACGTCTGTTATCCAAAACCATACTGTGAATGGCATCTACTTGTTCATCAGTGGTTGAGGTTTTTCACCCACCTGACCGACGGTCATTAACTGTCCTGTCACCTCCCCGCATGAATTCTGCAGCCCACTTCTTTACAGCTGCATGGAAAGGGAAGTCCTCAGCAAGTGTCCATAACATGTCCTCACGGATTTCCTTGGGTCTTGTACCTTTTCTTTTGCAGGTATTTTATGACTGATCGGGTCTCTAGTTTCTCCATTTTTAGATTTTGTCGCAAACCTCTTACCTTTGTATGGGCCTCACCTGCGAGAAATTAAAACAGATATCTGAATGATTTTTTTTCTAATTTTATAAGAAGTGGTAGTCTGTTGCCACAACAAAGATGTTCAACTAGGGCTCTTCCTTCTGGGTGAGGCTTAGAACTTTTTGAACGATCCTCGTAGAGATTATGACCAAATACTGCTCCCCTACGGGGATATGACTTATTAATAAAAGATCTGGTCGAAAGCTCAAGCGGATGTTCAGTCTCTGGGCAAGACAGGGAGGGCCATAGTAGACATGATACCTAAAGAAATGAGAATAGTATACCCGCACTTCGGTTCGAATTACCCGAAAGATTGACTAGTGCAAAATAAACACCCGAGGAAGGCCTGAGAGTACAACAGCCGAAACATTGATTGTAAAAGAATTAAATGATAATAGCCTGGGATCTTTATCGGACAGGATACTTGATCGTTAACGCCTTGTGGATGTGTGGGTGGTGTAATGGTTAGCGGTTCGGAATGAAAAATCTGAGAGGCGAGTTCAAATCCATTTAAGAATCCGTCCCTTCCGCCAGCTATGGGTTAGTAGAACGGGCTGGGCTCTCTAGACATTATAGGCAACCCATCTAGGAGAAAGATAAAACCGTATTTGGAGCTGGGACCAAATCACGTGTTATCCGAGATTTACATTACCACTCCCTCCCCGTTGAGTCAAGTTGTAACATAAGGTCGGTTTTTAACGTGGAAACACCCTGGCCGGTGGTCTAAGCTAGTCAAAGCTGGTGAAGCTTGTTTAAGCTGGTCAAAGATTATCTAAGCTAGTCATAGCAGATCATACCAGCGCTACATAACAGATGTGACGCAACGGTGAAGTGAACGCAGGAGAGAAAAGAAGACCTCCGATACGGAACTGATACTACAACCGTAGTATCTACTACGACAGGAAAAAAAAACTTTTTTCCGGGGAGAGATCCCCAAATCAAGAGTTACCCCTTGGCAATGCATAGCACCCGGATACCATATCTATTAGGGTTAAGGTAAAAACATCTGCAGCAGGGTGTTAGATTTGGTCAATGAGAGAATCTCGCAAACTATATTGTTGGCAATAGATTGCATCAGTATCAGGCAAAAGATATCCTTCAAATTGGACAATGGATGGGAACAAATTACCGAATCAGATGGCAACTGCCGGCACATTGTGTCATCCACACTGGCGTGTTTATGAAAAAATAAATGCGTAAAAATTCGTCGATAGCCTAATCTCCGACTGATGCTAAATCGGTCGGGTTTCGATCCCAGCTTGAAGCGATCGGATATCACATACTGATGAGCTGTGATAAAACGAAACAGTCCGTCTGTAGATGACTATATATATATTAATTAAATAACTGTATTCAGTTTTGAAAACAAACTTCTGAATACAGTTATTTAATTAATTTCTGACGAAAGATCGGGGCAGATCTGAAATATCAAATATATATATATATATAAAAATATAAATAAATACTTTCACAAAAAAAAACATTCAATTTTTTTAAATTTGCAACTTTTCAGTTGTTTTCTCCATATTACATATATATATATATATATATATATATATATATATATATATATATATATATATATATATATATATATATATGATGAAAATGTGGAAAAGACAAAGCAAAATCCGAATATGTGAGTTTAGTGTTTTTTATTTATTTTGTTTATATATATATATATATATATATATATATATATATATATATATAATCAAGGTAACAAATCTGTTACATTATTCGAACTGTTATCCTCATCTTCATTGTCATATTCACAACGTTTCGGCCATTGTACGCTTGTGCCTTCATCAGGTGATTGGATTTTGGAACTGAAAAAAAGAAAAGTAATTGTTATTCTAAAATAAATTGTAAATGAAACGTTAAATTGCAAAGAAATTAAATATTCTTACAATCCAAAAATGTTTCGGTTGTAAATAATCCGCAAAGTTCCACGTGCCATGCCTTCAGTACTGTCTATATCTTTGAGATGAGGTATTATGATTACTTACATTATTTACATTATTCGGACTATTATCCTCATCTTCAATGCTATATTCACAACGTTTCGGCCCTTGTACGCTCCGGCCTTCTTCAGGTGATTGGAATTTCGAACTAAACCTTTTATTTGGTTCACCGGAGTAGATTGTTCTAGTTCCACGTGCCAGGCCTTCAGTATCTGTCTATATGTCTGAGATGAGGTATTATGGTTATTTACATTATTCGAACTGTTATCCTCATCTTCATTGTCATATTCACAACGTTTCGACCATTGTACGCTCTGGCCTTCATCAGGTGATTGGACTTTGGAACTGGAAAAAAGAAAAGTAATTGTTATTCTAAAAGAAATTGTAAATGAAACGTTAAATCGCAAAGAAATTAAGTATTCTTACAATCCAAAAATGCTTCGGTTGTAAATAACCAACAAATAGTTGATAAACCGTATAAAAACGAAGAAATCATCATACCATCACCCTATTTATTAAAGTTAGCTAGTATTTGAAAGAATAAACAAAGGAAGAACTATGTTGTTTAATGGTGGATTTTCTCCGAAATATATAATTAGTATTTTAGACGATGTAATTTGATGCTAAAATAAACACTAAGTGAAGGACATAGTAGGAACAATAAGAAGAGAGAGATCCGAATAAAATGACCTGGACATATATATATATATATATATATATATATATATATATATATATATATATATATATGCAATTTTTTTATATATATTACTGTCGAATTGTTAGAGAGGTAACTTCTTCATATTATTGGTTATTGACCTTTGCTTCGCCAAAAATCTGTGAGTGAACACTGTGGAGACAGTCGATGCTTGAGCTAGCACGAAGATAATGTGATTGATGCCGAGGGCTTGAAAGTACTGGTGCAAATATTATACACTCTTTCTCAGAAACTATTATTAAGGTTGGCACAGAATATTTCGCAGTATAAACCAATGGGCTGCTAAGTCAGCTTCGAACAAGCGCAAAAGCACCTGAGCAGACGTCTGCAACAGGGATTGCTTAAGCATAAAAAACAACGAGTGTGCTTGCAAACAAGTAGCCGACCGCTATTACTTATATATATTTTCCACTTTAAAACAATCATTTGAAGGCATGTTACACACACACACACACACACACACACACACACACACACACACACACACATATATATATATATACATATATATATATATGTATATAACTGTCTATATTTCTGAGATGAGGTATTATGTACATTATTTACATTATTCGGACTATTGTCCTCATCTTTGTCGCCACATTTATTACAACGTTTCGGCTGTTGTACGCTCCGGCCTTCTTCAGGTGGTTGGAATGTCGAACCATTTATTACGCTCACTGGGGTAGAATGTTCTAGTTCCACGTGCCATTGTTTAATGGATGTCAGATATATCCTGTTAATTCCCCTCTGCAAGTTCTCCACTGCCTTAACCGGGTATTGAACTCACACTCTTTGGATCATTTCTATGCACATATGCTAGACCACAAAAATCTCCTGAGCCGACCAAGCATAGAAATGAATACAATATGGGAACCAGTTATAAGAAGTGCCAGAGAAAAGCGATAATAACAACAAAAATTGCAATATGAGCTCTGGTAAAATCATGCAATGATAACATCAAAAAATTGCAATATGAGCACTGTTTAAAATGGTTGCTGAAGACATTATGTTTATAATACACAGATGTCCTCAAGGACACATGGCACAGTGGATAAAGGCGTTAGTTAGACCCAGTGACAGGACCCAAAGAGTGTGAGTTCAATACTCGGTTGAGATGTTGGAGAATTTGGAGAGGGGAATTAACAGGAACAATTAAAACATGACACGTGGAACTAGAACAGTCTACCCCAGTGAGCGAAATAAAGGGTTCTGTTCGACATTCCAATCACCTGAAGGAGACCGGAAAGTTATAATAAATATGGCAAAAAAGATGAGGATAAAAGTCCAAATAATGTAAATAATGTACATAATACCTCATCTCAGAAATATAGACAGATACTGGAAGGCCGAAACGTTGTAATAAATATGGCAAAAAAGATGAGGATAAAAGTCTAAATAATGTAAATAATGTACATAATACTTCATCTCAGAAATATAGACAGATACTGAAAGGCCGAAACTTTGTAATAAATATGGCAAAAAAGATGAGGATAAAATTCAAATAATGTAAATAATGTACATAATACCTCATCTTAGAAATATAAACAGATACAAAATGACCTGGGTCATTCATTTCCGGTATAGAATAATACTTCCTGTTTATTGTATAAATGATTCGTGCCATATCCGTCAACTAGATGTACAGTACAGAAATGTGGGTTGATTTCAACAGGCTACGCTTGAGGAATCGGAAATTGGTAAAATATATGCCATTACAAAAAATAAATGACAATATAAGACGATAATTACTGGAATGAGGCGTTGTATTGTGACCGGAAATCACGAGTCTCTGAAGAGACGCGATAGGGATTCACAGTGAATGGAAAGGAAACCGTTTCTCTTTCATAGGGTCTTTCATAGAAACAGCTTTCTTGAAAGAGAATACTAAATAGGGAACTAAAACCAAAATTCGACTGAGTTCGATTCTTTTGGGAATACTTGTGCTTTCAATATAAAAGACAGTCAAAATCACCATTATCCCTTAAAAAAAAACTATGAAAACAGAAAAATTATTGATTAGGAGAAGACTGGGTTCCCGAAAAGACGAAATAATTGCGGTTAGTATTCTATCGGAAGAAGATAATCATTTTTTGTATATAAACGTGAAAAATAAAAATGCTCACCGCAGACATCAGGGAATGATTACGATAAGGAACAACATAGACATGGCAGCCGGTGCTGACCAATAAAACTTTGTAAAAGAAAAATATTTTTTTTTTATTTAACTCATAGAGGGAAGCAAATAAGTGAAAAGTTAGAGTCATACTTTCCAATAAAGATTTAAAAAATAGAAATGCTCAATTCAGTTAAATTAATTTGAACAGTTAAACGATAGCCCGTCGGACATGAAATAATCGGTGTGTTTAGAAATGGATGTCGCAGAATCGAGGTGTATTATGAAATGAAGCTATTTCGGGACTTTATCGATAAGTTTGATCTTGTCGATAAGTACTGTAATGAACACCCGCTGGAGGTAGTGTGGACTTGGACAAATAGCGGCGGTTCGGCTACGGAGGTGCAGTCTAGCTACCTCGACCGTGTCTTAGTTAGGAGGGTCGCTGTAGGGCTCAAAGAGTGTTCAAGTTTCCATTATATAGTTTACTCTGATCATCGGCTCGTCTGGGTTCATATAAACTTAGATGAGCCTAAGGTTAAGATGGCTATCTACTAGAAATTGAACTCACCTTTATTTGGTGAACAAGATTACCAGGACCAGCTACAACTAACGCTACAGCGGGAACTGACGGGGGCTTTGGTTGGGAATATGTGTTGGGATAAATTAAAATCTAAAATTAGGCCGTTTGCTGCTGAATATAATCGTTGGCTCAATCTAGATAGATTAGCAGCCCAAAAGGCATGTGAGGAAAAAGACGTTCGGGCTGTAAAATGCCGTGATAGAGAGGACGTAGCTTTAGCTAAAGCAGAGTTGGCTTCCTTGCTTATCAAGAAGGATCAAGTTCTGGTAGTTAGGACTTGGGTAAAAAAAATGTATTCTTAAGCAACGAATATGGCCGCTGACATGCGTGCAGAGGAAGTTAGGAATGCATCTCGTCAACATATCGCGTGCGTCACATGACCGTGACTACAAACGCGGGCATATGTGAGGCTTTTCGTGACTACTTTCAGCATATATGGTCATCAAGTAGCCCGGTCTGATCCCTGCTCAGTTCGACGCCTATTCAGCTGACTTTCCCCTGCCTTGAGCCAGCTGAAGCGGCTGGGTGCGAGGGTCCCTTCACAGAGTCGGAAATCTGGGAAGCGCTGAAGCAGGTTGGCCGGGACAAATCTCCGAGTTTAGATGGTCTGCCCTACGAACTGTACTTGAGGCAGTCGCCAGTTTTTGTTCATTTGCTGGCACTGATTTTCAATAACTGGTTGAAGCAGGGGTCTATACCTCAATACTTCACCAGGGGGTTAATTAAGTTGCTTTGCTAGGACAAAAACGGTGGCGATGGGATAGGTAACTTTCAGCCTTTAACGATGTTAAATACAGAGTTAAAGATTTTAGCCAAGATCTTAGCCAACCGTTTGCAGGCTGTCGTCTCTAGTCTGATTGGCTCCAAACAGACTTGTGCTGTGAAGGGCAGGACTATTCGCGACAACCTTCATATGGTATGCTTGATCATCGAGAAAGAAGACAGTGAAGCCGCGCTGATCAGTTTAGATCAGTCCAAGGCATTCAATAGAGTGGACCATCGATTTCTGCGTCACAATGCTAGATAATCGGGCCGTGACTACAAACGCGGATTTTCGTAACTACTTTCTGGATCTGTTCACCAGGGATCCCGGTCTGAGCCCTGCTCAATTCGACATCTATTTAGCCGACTTTCCCTGCCTCAAGGTAGTTGAAGCGGCTGGGTGCGAGGGTCCCATCACAGAGTCGGAAATCTGGGAAGCGCTGAAGCAGGTTGCCCGGGACAAATCTCCGGGTTTAGATGGTCTACCCTACGAACTGTACTTGAAGCAGTCGCCAGTTCATTTGCTGGCACTGATTTTCAATAACTAATTGTAGTCAATTTATACCTCAACGATTCACCTCACCAGGGGTGTAATCAAGTTGCTTCAAAGGACAAAAACGGCGGGGAAGGGATAGTTAATTTTCGGCCTTTAATGATTTATCGATTTCTGGAGGCTGTCCTTTCGGCGGCCGGTTTTGGGCCGTACTTTTGCTCCGGGATCCTACTTCTGTATGCGTCCCCCCCAGTGCGCTGGTGGAAGTGAATGGGAATCGAGCGGAGCCTTGGTACGTGGAAAGGAGTTTCTCTTCCTAGACCTTTCTTCTGGACGGACGGTCCGGTCAAGATACTCGGCGTCTAGTTTGTTCCCGATCACTTGCTGGAAATGAATTCGTCCGAGGTGCAGGAGAAAGCCGAGGTCGTATTTCGACAGTGATCCCGGATATATCTTTCCTTAAAGGGGAGGAAGAAGTTTGTACGTCGCACAACTACCCGATTCAGTTTTATGTTGGGTATGCCTAGCGTTAAGGCTTACCATAATAGGCTTCGCATCGCGTTCATAGATCGAATGTGTCGCGAATCAGATGAGGAGGGCGAATTCTGCAAGGAAGACTCCCATGAGAATTTCCCATCCCTGAGAGGTGGGAACTCGTGCAAGGAGGGGTCTCTGTCGTTTACCCCGAGGCGAGTGCTCCTTCTATTGTGAATGTCGTATTGTTCTGAAACACCTCTTAAGGGCGTCAGATGGCCTCTCCAACGCCCAGATGTTGTCTCGAAGGGAATTATATTATGTGTTAGTTAGGGGGTCCGTACGAGATGATCTGATTGACTAGCTCGGTCTTACGAAGCAGGAGGTTCGCTCAATATGGCCGTGGGCGCCCGGGTTGAAATACCTCAAACGATGAGGCATCACTCACCTAGCTGGTGATTCGTAGAGCATTCTGGCTTTATTCGGCGGGCTTAGGGAAACCTCCAAACTGGGTTGGAAGTAATGGTGAGGTAGAGACATTGGGTCACACTTTCTTTCATTGCAGGTTCGTAGTTCCATTGTGCATGTTTATTGAAGGCCTCATGGTTTGCATACTCCATGGAAAGTTCTTTGTCCTCGTCTGTAGCTATGTGGTACCGCCGTTGACGAGGGCTGAACGTGTTCTTTTGCTTACGAGGTGTTATGAGAGTTGTGACGACACGTAAGAAGGGATTCTATGGGGGTGAGAAGTTAATTTTTCTCAACTAATCTTATACATTAAGCATCAGCTTAAAGTCAAGGTTAGGACGGTAAAGCGTCGGCTCCCTTCATCAGAATTTGGCAAAAGGTGGGTGAATCTTGCACGTTTGTGTCGATTAAAAGTGGCTGTTTTGGAGTGGCACTTTGATGCTAGTTAGGCATTAGGATATTGTGCTGTGTTCCCCCTACGGACAAGAATTGTATATATGAAGACTACTTAGAAATTCATAGAGACAAGGAGGTATTATGGTGGATGTTGCAAGAATGGTAAGAACACGTTGTTTTGGTGTAAGAATTATTGCGGTTCGTTTGGGTCAGTGATTGTGGATTTTTTTGTTAAGACAGAAGAAATCCGTCTTTCCCCATTCCCCACTTTGGCCTTGTGCCACATTTTGTATCTATTATACAAATAAATATTGCAGCCAACTTGAGCTTTTCTTCACTCCCTGGACATCGGGTTGGGATCAAAGTGTAGTATCTGGTTTCTTCATCTCTGATGGTAATGGTAATATAAGCCGTTCCTTTATAAGGAAACATTCGACATTCATTGACCGAGCAGCCAATGCTACTTGAGTTACGCTTTTCTTCACTCCCTGTCCATCGGGCTGGGATCAAAGTGTAATATCTGTTCTCCTCATCTCTAATGGTAATGATAATATTAGCCGTTCTCTTATAAAGAAATATTCGGCATTCATTGACCGAGCAGCCAATGCTACTTGAGTTACGCTTTTCTTCAGTCCCTGGACATCGGGCTGGGATCAAAGTATAGCATCTGTTCACCTTATCTGTAATGGTAATATTAGCCGTTCCCTTATAAGGAAACATTGGGCATTCATTGACCGAGCAGCCAATGCTACTTGAGTTACGCTTTTCTTCACTCCCTGGACATCGGGCTGGAATCAAAGTGTAGTATCTGTTCTACTCATCTCTAATGGCAATAGTAATATTATAAGTAAACATTCGACATTCGTTGACCGAGTAGCCAATGCCACTCGAGTTACGCTTTTCTTCACTCCCTTGACATCGGGCTGGGATCAAAGTGTAGTATCTGTTCTCATTGTAATGTTAATATTAGCCGTTCCCTTATAAGGAAACATTTGACATTCATTGACGGAGCAGCCAATGCTGCTCAAGTAAGGCTTTTCTTCACTCCCTGGACATTGGGCTGAGATCAAAGTGTAGTGTCTGTCCTCTTCATCTCTAATGGTAATATTAGCCTTTCATTCATACAACTATTTGGAAAAATAATAAATGTGTCGTATCACATAAACTTCATGTCAAAGAGGGTCTGCTAGAAGCAAATCCTTTTGATATTGCCAGCACTTGTATTCTGCTAGTGTTATGATGTTGATTTGGGGTTTGTAGAGACAAACGCTAAATAACACGTAACAATAAAAAGGGTTTTAATAGGTTGGTAAAAAGGTACAGAAATCACCTGAGTAGTCAATAACTAGCTCAGCCAAGAACTTCTCTGTCTCTCATGTTAACTGACATGCCACTATTTAAAGTCTTTGTTCACAGAAGCAGACAAGTTCATCTTCAAGAGGGGTGGTAGGTTTCCGACACAACAGCTAGACAACTGTATTTTAACGAATTCTTCATTTATAAAAATAATCGGAAAGTTTGGCTCATGTATTTGTAAATGCGTGAAAGAACATGAAGAATTCAGGAACAATGTGAGAAATTTCTTCAGAATTCGTGTTAAGCTTTGTTAAATGGTTCATCTAGAGGAAGTTTTTTTGTTTCCTCAGAAACTGTTAAGAAAAGCTTTAAATTATACAGTTACCAACGAACAGAATATTTTAAAGTACTTTTCGTAGAACATAGGGTGAATGAGAGGGAGAGCGTTAAAGAAAACCCCCAAATCTTTAAAAATATTTTGACAAGACGAAAAAAAAAACAACAAAACAAAAAACTGGAAAATATTTAAAGAATATCTACGATACAAAAATGTTTGAAAAACAATTCCAACTTGTGACTGACTGTCCCTTTGGAAATTAGAATGGAGTTGGCATCAAAGAAAACCCATTATCACATACCTAGGCCCCTCTTTGATTCTGGCCTCTATGGTCTAATTATCTCCCTTATCCATTCCAATCCAAGATTATCTATCATCTCATAATTCTGCTCTTCTCTCATTCTTTGACAGTATCTTCGCATTCTCACCCTTATCCTTTTAAATGCAACTAAGGTTATTCATTATCGCATGTTTCTTTCTTTCTCTCTCTCACTCTCTTTCTCTCACTCTTTCTCTCTTTACGTATTTTTTCTCATTCTCTCTTTTATCCCTTCCGGTACATCTAAGATCATTTCATGTCTCTCTTGTATTCTATCTTTCTTTACGTGTATCTTTACATTCGTTCCCGTATCCATTCGAATGCAACTAAAATGCTCCAACATTTCGGCTTTCTGTTGTTTGTTAGTTTAAAACTTTCTTGGAAGAATAGAACAATAAAATAAATTTTTTTTGTCTAGAATGGTGATTTTTCTTTCTTCCGGAGTTTTGGACATTTGTCATTTTCTTTCAATCATCCGTGCTTTAATGGTAGCAACCCAGACGACAGCCTTCTCTTCCTATTATACGGAAACCTGTTTTCATCTTTTCCCTCCACAAATCCATCGACAGAATGTAAATATCGATCCTTCAACGTTCAGCTTATCTACCTGGCGAACTTTTTGCTACATTTCTCCAAATCAGCAATCTGATGTTCGATCATTATTGGCAGAAATCGAAGCCTCTCGACAAATGACTCTTTATATCCAATTATTTCCGAGAAATATCGTTGTTCATAAGATTAGAACGAGTTCAGTGTGGGCTTTCATTTTCTGAAAAAGAAAATCTAGTCAATGTTATAATTAAGACAGAATGTAATCGATAAAGATTACAGAGATCGATGAATTATCTTGCATACTTAGATCTTTAATCACTTATTTGGATTTTGTCCAATTAATGAATACAAACCAACAGAAACTTATCATATCGATTTGCTAGTCTTAGGAAAACATTTTCTGAATTTCATCCTAAACCAGATAAACATCCAATCATCAAGTGAGTCAGAAAGTAACGTAATAATAATAATAATAATAATAATAATAATAATAATAATAATAATAATAATAATAATCCTTAAGGCTTTGAAAATGTATAAAGTCTCTTCGGTGATAGTAAATTTCCTTAGATATAACATGAAATTATTGAAAACTCCATTATACCTAAATCACACCAAAGGTTCTGTCCCTTCCAATTAATTGAATATCCGACGAGGAATCATTGAAGGAGACTGCCTGTCACCTCTTCTGTTCTGAATGTCCTTCATTCCCCTTTCGCATGAACTAAATTGTAACTATGAATACAAAAGTAAAAGAGAAAATGTTTAATCACCGATTCTATGTGGATGATATCAAACGACAATGATTTGAAGGCTATCCTCAATACTGTAAAATGTTCCAGTGATGACATCGGTGTGGATTTCGGATTAGATAAATGTGCAAAAGTAACATTCAAGAAACATTCAATAGATCTAGATTTTGTCACAAAGATTAGGCAACTGGAACAAGAAGAATCCTATAACTACCTAGGAGTTAACGAAGGCGATGGAATACAGCATAACCAAATGTAAGAGAAATTAAGCAAAGAATACGACAGGCGTGTGCGTCTAAATACCGAGTTGAATTCACAAAACATAATATCAACCATAATCTCTTCGGCTCTCCACGAGGTACAATACAGTTTCAACTTCCTTAACCGGACAATTGCTGACATTAAGTGAATGAATATCAAAAGGAGAAAGCTTCTCAATTACCATCGCATGCATCACCCTTAGTCCCATGTTGAGCGTCTGTGTCTGCCCAGATCCGAATGAGGCAGAGGAATTTGCTACCTGGGCTTTTTGAATGTCAGTGCGGTACTGGATTGGTGGCGAGGTCTCGTTATTTTACAGTTGAAATGTTTCTTGCTTCCCAGTCAGTTTAAATATAGCAACTTTAAATGCAATGTCTATCGTTATCTTCTCTCTTCTTAATTCCTGTTCTTTTATTGTTCTCTTACTTATTAATGTCTTCTTTTTCCAACATTATTAAGAAGAGGGGACATTATCCCGCACTCAGTAACCATTTGCGTCTTTGTGGCTTTATTGCTTTGCTTGGGGTGAATTGATAAGAAATAAATCTTTAAATATTACACATCTTTAAGCCAATTTTTCAGTTAGAAGCAATTTAGTGACAGTATATAGTGTCACGCTGAGCAGCGAAAAATATTCAGATATAATTAGATAGATAATGATGTAGGTAGGGTGGGAGTGGATTAGTGTATGTTTCTTTTTTGCCTTTTCTCTTTCTCTGCAAATATTTAAAACTGTTTGAGATCTCATGCCTTTCGGCATCACTTCTGCTACCTACCAGGATAAGATCGATTGAAACCGCTTTCTAATATTTTCAATTTAAAAAAATTTTTTTTTTAAAGAATATAAAAATTTCTCCCATCAAGTTTTCTTGACTGCGGCATTCACATATCGCTCCCCCACCTGTAATCGCCTCAAGGTTTTAGACTCTGAGATATTTCCACCTTTCCAATACAAAACGCTTTTTCAAAAAAAAAAATACGATAGTAGTGAAGTCCTCAAAAGAAAGAAAGAAAGAAAGAAAGAAAAACAGCTATGTTGTGTTTATACGAATGGCAGCCCATCAATATTCTGATGACGTTAATAATTCTTTACTAAAGTTGTATATTAGCAATGGAAGTTGAAAATAGTAATAGTCATATAAATGAATTTGTTTATGGTAACTGGATGCGTGGGAAATATGTTAGTGATATACTAAAACTAAAACACTAAAATAAAGCAAAAAATGAAATTTTAAACGAAGATACACGGAAACATTTAATGTACAATACTGAAATTAAAAAAATATAAGTCATACAATTTGGTACCACTAAAGTGCCTAAAGTTTAAAATGAATTTAAAAAAATGAAAAAACGTTTATTTTGGTTTTAATTGCAAGGAAGTAAAATACTTTGCTGTACTTCAAAAACTAATTTAAACTGGCCGGAAAGAATGCTTCTTTTTTCTAAAATAGCTGATGACCGCCCTTGTTGTCTTTCATCGCAATGTAATTCTCTTTCTTAAAAAAATCTTCCAAAAATAAAATATACTTTTCTGAAAGGTTATTTGAGAAATATTAGTCGATTTAAAGTATAATTAGTCCGATTTGAAACAAATATTATTTACTTTAAGTTTAAAATATCGCAGAAATTAATTTTTAATCAAACAGTATCTGTGTTTTTAACCGACAGTAGTCGTGTTTACGTGTTTGACAAGGCGATGACAGATCTAATGTTCTTCTACGGAGAATTTATTTGTAAAACATAATTGAAGAAAATAACGTGAGCGCCTTTTTTTATTTAATTTTAAGTACTCAGTAATCTTACAAATCGTGGACGATCATGGCCCTCCACAGTTTCCTGTCCTTTGTAGCTCTTAATAAATTTTGTGTTTTTGTTATTTCTAAACCCTGTTCCGCTAGCCATATACTCAAGCTCTTTTTTCGTTTTTTCATTGTACGGTGTCCCTTCAGAACATGGACGATCATGGCCCTCCACAATTTCCTCTCATTTGTAGCTCTTAATAAATTTTTACTTTTTGTTATTTCTTCTAAATGCTGTTCCGCTATCCATATACCCAAGCTCATTCTTCGTTTTTTCATTGTACCGTGTCCCTTCAGAACGTGGACGATCATGGTCCTCCACAATTTCCTCTCATTTGTAGCTCTTAATAAATTATTTCTCCTAAACTCTGTTTCACCATCCATTTACCCAAGCTCATTATTATTTACTTTAAGTTTAAAATATTGTAGAAAAGCCTTTTTAATCTTACATTGATTGCGTTGACGCGTTAACAGCCTGATGACACTTTCAATGTTGTTCTACGGAGAATTTATTTCTAAAACATAATCGAAAAATATAACGTGAGCGTCTTTTTTTATTTCATTTTTAAGCACTCAGTAATCTTACAAATTTAGGAAAATATACCCCGTAATCTAATGTTTTATTGAATTTTAGAAATTTCGGCTTTAAATTTACTATAGTCATTGCTCTTATTTTCTGATAATGTTGTGTAAGGTCATCTGTACTTACAAAAAAACGCACATATATACAGTAATAAAATTCAAAATTATTTTGAAAATATAGGTATTTGGAGATTTATATTAATATTAAGCTTTTTTTAAATTTATGATTAATAAATATAGTTTTCATATAATATTGTCCAAAGGCAGAAATCAGTGCAGAATTTAAAATTTTAAAACTCAATAAATTTTCCTAATTAAAATATTTAAAAAAGAAAACAATTCTTGAAAAAATTCATAATTCATTTTTCTTAAGACGTTAGTTTGCTTAATATATCTTATTTATAAAAGCAATTATAAGCTTTTCTGATTAAATAATGTCTAAAATTTGTTGCATTTTTTTTATTTAACGATTCAGTGAAAATTTTCGGCATATGGCGTTTCTGTTTGACAAAAACAAATTGGTGATTTAAATTCCCCAAATATAGCCCCTTCATTTACCGATTGATAAGCCCAACATTTAACGTCTGACATAGCCCCCAGCTACTTTTAATATATGACAGCCCCAACATTTAATGTCAGACGTAGTCCACCTAATTTTAACGTCTAGTATTGCCCTCGCTCATTTAAGATCTGTCTTAGCCAACACATATTTATCGTCTGACCCCGTTTTTTAAACATCTGACTTGGCCCACTACATTTAAAGTCTTATATAGACCCCAGGCACATTCAACAATTGACAGCCCCCGGATATTTAACGTCTGACTGAGCCTTCGCAGATTATCATCTAACTTATAACCACCATGTAACGTCTGACTTTTTCCCGCTTCCCCAACCGCCGACAGTTAACGCCTGACATATTCCTCTCAAGTGAATTAGCCTCCCACTTTTAGAAATCTGATTTATCCCCCTCTCAAAATTTTAAATATGACTTAGCCTCCACCCGTATTTGACGTCTGACATAGCCCCCCTCCTCCCAGCCACTTTTAATATTTTAAACCCACCCAGATTTAACGTTTGATTAGCCCTCCCTCTTTTAGGGTCAGATTTATCCCCCCCCCTGTCACATTTAACATATGACTTATTAAGTCCCACATTTGACGTCTTACAGAACATCCACCCCCAGCCACTTTTACTATTTTAAAGCCACCCTCATTGAATGGAAGACTTAGCCCTCCCACTTTCATCATCTGATTAGTCCCCCTCTCTCATTTAGCATCTTAGTTCCTCACATTTAACGTCTTACTTAGCGCCACACCCTACATGTAACGTCTGATTTAGCCCCCCCCCCACCCGTTTAACGTCTGACATTAAACACCCAGCATTTAACGCATGACATATGCCTCCCACATTTAACTTATATATTGGAGAAAAATGTACGACAATGTGGAGAAACATTTTCTTGTGACGCGTTTCGTCCTTCGGGGCTTCACCAGACTAAATTTGTAAATCTTGCTAGATATTGGAGGCCATCTACATTAAAAACAAAGCAACCCACACTCAACAAAATTACATTTCAAACTAGTCACAACACATTACAATGCATCTAGACATATGGCTCTGTTAATATTTCGGTCTCTCACGTGGTATGACGTCATCGAATCGCATTACGACCTTCGTCTGCTATTTAGCGACCGTTCTTTCTTATAGACACATATATTTAAGTAAATGCTCTGTTTATAATAAACAGTATTAACGACATTTACCGGCCTGAATGTCCGAGAAATTGTCATAGAAAATATGCGTCCTCCGACAGGAATCGAACCGAATAGACATTTACCGGCCTGAAAGTTCGAATCGAACATTCAGGCCGGTAAATGTTGTTAATACTGTTTATTATAAACAGAGCATTTACTTAAATATTTGTATCTATAAAAAGAATGTATAAGTATAAAAATGTCTTAAAATAATTATCGGACTTTGTGACGTCATAATGTGTGACGTCATTTGTTTACATTTGGATACGCCATGAGCAGATATAAATGTACGTGAGAGATTCATGGAAGATTGTTGTTTAAAAACAGTAAAATCGACCTTGCTAACCGAAACGCTCCTCTGTGGCTAAATCGGTAAAGCACGTCAGGCTATATGATGGTTCCTTATAGGATAGAGGTTCGATTCTTGTCGGAGGACGCATATTTTCTATGAAAATTTCTCGGACATTCAGGCCGGTAAATGTTGTTAATACTGTTTATTATAAACAGAGTATTTACTTAAATACTTCTATCTATAAAAAGAATGTATAAACATAAAAATGTCTTAAAATAATTGTCGGATTTTGTTCATTAATAATGTGTAACATATATATATTATTGTTGTTGTTATTGTTAAAAGTATATGTTTGAGAAATAATTTCTTGAGTTGTTCACATTTTGTAGAATTTGAATAATATTGTAAAAGTCTTTCGTTTTGTTGTTTTGGATGTTTCCCTGAATATAAACTTCTTTTGTTGCTGTAAATTCGTGGAAATCTCATACTAAATGTGCCGTAAAGCAAACAATTTTCAGACCACACAGTTATTTCTTTTTGGCCTCTGCTTGTATAACTGCACCTGATTCAATTTCATTCTCGTTTTTCTAAGTATACCATTTAAAACCCATTTAAAATTATTTTGACATCTTTCTATAATGCGAATTGGTTGTCTAAATTTTTCTTTTCCTTATTCGTAATTTCTTCGTCAAACCGCAGACGTTTTTATCCAATTTTGTACATCAATTCTTTCTGGCTTTTACTTTTATTTTCTGGTTTCAATTTTACAAAATAAACACTCTACAATGAAAGGCCGTTCCTTAAAAGACCAGCTCCAGATTCTTTTTCCGATAAAGAAAATGTTGTAACCCCATCCTTGTTAAGCCTGAATTTGAAAATGAAAAAAAAAAAGAAAGAAATTATTACAAAACGTTTTTGAAGAAAAAATCGTCCACGAATATCGTAAACTTCTCCTTTCTTAAAAGTAGATAGTTTTTATTTAAAATATTTCTCGTTCAAAAACAAAATAATGAAAATAACTTCACCAGACCATTCCTTTCAACAAAATGAAAAAGCTCTCTTTGCAAGAGAATTCTTAACAAGGTTAAAGTTGTTTGTTGCTGTTACAGAACTGCAAGCTGTGTAAAAGCCAGTCTCGCTGCAAATACAATTTAATATTATCAAAGATCGGAGTTCGAGCCATGTTAGAATCAGTATTGCCAATTTTTAGATGAATTAAATCTATAAACTAAGATAATTGGAGCAACATATCTACCCTACTTAATTTCCTTTCATTTCACAGTGTTTCAAATGAAGAAAAAGTTGGCTCCCTGGGCCGCGCCAGGAAATTTTTCTCGCCGGAGTCGATCCTTCAAATCTACAAATCAACCATTCGCCCTTGCATGGAGTATTGCTGCCATATATGATCTGGTGCCCCTTATGTTTGTCTCAAGGTTCTTGATAAGATCCAGAGACGGATATGCAACGGAATTGGCTCTGATCTGGCATCTCGTCTGCAGTCTCTCTTTCACAGACGTTCCGCCGCATCCCTCTGTCTTTTTTACAAATACTTTCACGGTAACTGCTCCGATGATCTGCTTTCGCTGGTTCCCAGACTTCATAAATTTAAGCGTTCAATTCGGCTGGCATCTCGCTCACACCCTTTCACTGTCGAAAGTGTTAAATGTAGCTGTCTCTTCTACTCCAATAGCTTCGTGTCTCACACTTCTCGCTTCTGGAAATCCCCTTTTCCTGTTTCCCTGATAGCTATAATCTCAAACTATTCAAATGTAATGTCAATCGACGTCTCCAGATGCCTTGATCTCTCCTCTATCCTTCTCTTCATCCTTTCCTCTATCACTCCTATTTGCTCTCGCTCCAACTCTTTGTAACCCCTTGCGTGCTAGTGGCTTCCCGCCTTGCTTGGGGTGAAACGCAAAAAAAACAAAAAAAAAAACACTTTATTCAATGCAAATTGACTACCGCTCATGAATGAAATTTGACCATTCCTTTTACAGTCGAGTAGTTCGAAGGGGAGACAATTATATTTGCCTTCAGCATAAAATATTTTCAATTTCTTTCGTAGAAGTTATAATTTTGATGAAGACTTTCAAAAGAAAACAACACTTTTTATCTCTCTATCTGACTACATCCCCTCAATTAGTTTAAAATCGCATCACAAAGTGAATGTTTACAGACTCAAAATAGAAGATCAATATTTGCCTTTACACAAGTCAAGAAAATGCATAGAGAATGAAATAGGGACAAACAATATTTGCCTATCCCCTCACCAAATTGATGCTTCTTTCGATCTTTCTTTTTATGTGCCATGTCCTTTCAGGACGTAGGCGATCATGGCTCTCCATCACCTCCCTCTATCCCTTGCAGCTCTCAACAAGTTCTTTCCCTCTGCTAAATGCAATGTCAATCATTATCTAACGTCTTCCTTATTCCTCTTCTATTGTTCTTGCTCCTTAGTAATGTTTCTACTTTCTAATTGTTTCAGTAACCCCTTGTGTCTTAGTGGCTTTATTTCTTGCTTGAGGTGAATCCGATTTTAAAAAAAAAAGAGCAACGGATTCCATAAGTAAAAAACCAACTTCGAATTGAATTCGCGTTTTGGAACTACTCAAATGTATGAGCGCGTGCTTGTAAAATAAAAACACGAAATGATTTCTGGTGGAAGAATTTTTATAGATTATCATTCATTAGACCTCTCCATTTTATGTGCCATGTTCTTTCAGGACGTAGGGGATCATGGCTCTCCACTTATCTCTATCCCTTGCAGCTCTCAACGAGTTCCTTCCCTCTACTTCCTCCCCAAGATCACGTTCTGTCATCCATTTGCTTGTCTCTCTTTCTCTCTATTCGACTTGTAAGTATCAGATTCTCCAGGCCCTCCCTGCTCATTATTTGTCCCCAAAACTTCAGCTGCATCTTCCTTATGTTAAGTATAAGTCTTCTTCTTGTTTGAAACCACTCTAAGACCTCACCGTTGCTCCCATGCTCGGTCCATGATATCCTTAGCATCCTTCTGTAGAACCACATCTCCGTCGCCTCGAGTCTCTTCTTCGTCTTTGAGGAAATCGTCCAACATTCGCTGCCCTAAAGAAGGACAGATGTCACGGAGCAGTTCAGTATTCTTTTCTTTGTTACCAAATAAATCCTCTCGTCTCGCAATACTCTGTCCAGCCTTTGGAATGCATCCTTGGCCGTCCCAATACGTCCACGGATCTCAGTGTCGCACTTACCGTCCTCTATGCTTACAAACTCAAATACATGGCATGGATAAGATGATAAACCTCATCCGACAGCAAGGCTTCCGACATGGAGGTTTTGAAGAGCGTGGAGCCATCTCTTAATTGCTGTTGTTCCCAGGTACACCTTGAACCGGGGTGGCAACACCTGTTTGGCCCCCAGGTATGGGAAAATAGTGACATATATGTGAGATATAATAATACATTTTTATAGTAAACATACCAGCAATAAGTTTTCAAAGTATAAAAAAGTTACCAACCACAAACAATAGGACCAGCAAGGCATTTTTATATTCAGTTGTGAAAGCAGAGTAGCATATGATATTATTACTTCAAAACTACGATAGAAAGTACATTTTGGCATTAAATGACCCATAAGGAGTTGATGTGCCATTAAACAAACTATAATAAACTCAAATAAGAACGACCAATATTTACCTCTCCTCAAACCAAGTAAACACTTACAGTCTCATATAAAAATTTCCTATATTTACTTAGTGGTGCCATCCAGGAATGGGATCCTAAATTTCCAGTAACCGGCTCTATAAAGACAGGTAATCTTTAGGAACCCATTCTGCTTTTCTTTTCAGTCTGAGAATGGAAACAAATCATTTTATAGAATCAAAAAGAATTAAACCATTTTGATAATTTAATAGAAAGAATTTATTTATTAACATATTTCCAGATTGAAATTCTCTTCTCATCATATTTTTATTCAGAAGTTATTCAATTTATTTATTTTTAACATGAGAATGAAAACAAATCCCTTTATAGCTTTGTTGTAACCTAGAAAAGGCTACTGAATGAGGAATAACCAAAACGGAGGTTGGAAATGAAATGGTAATCTTTATAACATCAATAAAATAAAATACTCGCCAGCGTTGTGAAGTAGGTAAACCACTGCTAATGGCGGACTACTTAGGCAGTATATTACCCCTCCGCTCTACAATAGTGTCCAACGTATTTATGAGGATTGGGACATACACGTTAGTGTTCATAGATACGGTATATGACAAGTATCAAAAAGAATTAAACCATTTTGATAATTTAATAGAAAACATTTATTTCCAATTTGAAATTTTGTTCTCATCATACTTCTGTTCAGAAGTCTGACGCTTTTTAACTGCAGTGTCATCAGCTGTGTTATGGTTTCTTAGCGACATTCAATCTGAATTGCTAGAGTCCCAAACATTCAATAGAAGACTTATCAAATTTATCACTAGAAGATTTGACACATTTTTAACTTCAAAATAGTAGTGTGTGTGTGTGTGTTCCACTAGGCACACTCGCAAGAGTAGCTTACCTAGCATTTTGCTTAGCCCATCGGCTATTAATATATAAGATTATTTTTGGATAATGCAACAACCGGTTCGCTAAGCTTTTATAATTTTAAGAATCGGTTCGCGTGAACCGGTGTATTTCCCTATTACCGAACGATGTAAATACTTACAGATCTATCTATCTATCTCTCTATCTATCTCTCTATCTATCTATCTATCTATCTATCTATCTATCTATCTATCTATCTATCTATCTATCTATACATACATACATACATACATGCATGCATATATATCAGGTCATCTCATAAGTTCTGTCCGAATTTTGAATAAAGAAAACAAGTGACCAAATGTTACATTTAATTACAGATTCAATCAACAATGTATTTTCCCTCATTATCTATGACTTCCTTCCATTAAACAAGCTTACTAATTCCATTACTGTAAAATTCTTTTGTCTTTGATTCGAAGAACTCACAAATGTCAGTTTTAACCTCTTCCTGTGTTACAAAAGCTGTTTCTTCCAAATGATTCTGTAAGCTACGAAACAAATTGTAGTCTGAAGGAGCAAGGTCGGGAGAATAAGGTGGATGAAGAATTTTCTCCTAACCAAGTTCTTCGATCTTTTGTGACGTGATTCTTGCTGTGTGAGGTCGCGCATTGTCCTGATGAAACATCACCCGTTTTCGATTCACTAGAGCAGGTCTTTTTTCCTCAAAGCTTGGTTCAAACGCTCTAATTGCTGACAGTATATTTGAGCATTAATTGTTGCATTAGGTGGTAAAAATTCAAAGTGGATTATTCCTTGGCAATCCCACCAGATTGAAAGAAGAACCTTTTGCCCATGAAGTTCCGTTCTCGGCTGTGGCTGGGGTCCTTCCCCTTTACCAAGCCACTGTCTACGAAGCTTAACATTTCGATAAAAGATCCATTTTTCGTCGCCAATCACAAGTCTAACCAAAAAAGGTGAAAAAGTTGGCGAGAATGGAGAGAAGAGCAGATGTCAACTCGGGATTTGAGATTGTTTTCAGACAATTCATGAGGGACCCATTTTCCAAGTTTAGGAACTTTTCCAAGTTGTTGAAGATGACGATGAACAGTTGTATGGTTTGAACTGAGAACCACTGCCAATTCCTCAACTGATAAAGCAGGATTTTCTTCAAGGGCTGCTTCAAGAAGTTTTTCATCAAACTCAACTGGACGTCCGGTTCGATCTTCATCTTCAAGGGTGAAATGTCCACCTTTGAATTTTGCAAACCATCTTCTGCAAGTTCTTTCATTCACACATTCCTCTCCATAAACTGAGTGAATGTTTCTAGCCGCTTCGGCTGCTGAGTTTCCTTTCTTGAACTCATAAAGCATTATGTGCCTCAAATGATTCTTGGGTACTTCCATGTTAGCAGGATTTTAATCTAACAAAATTTAATTTTATTGTTCTCTGAAATAAAATCTGATCAGTTTAAATGCATCTAAACATAAAAATAATGTTCAGCTCCATTAGACATTATAAAATACTCTTTAAATTTCATTCATTTTCACAAAAAGTTAAAATTCGGACAGAACTTATGGGATGACCTACTATATTTATAGTTCATCTTACAATTGTTGTTTTTCTTTACTTCACCGTATTCTGTATTCATTTCTATGCTTAGGCGATTTTTGTAGCCTAACATATTCGCTGATTCCTTAAGTTTTCATATTTTCCAGTGATCTTCTCTGTCTATTATTTCAACTTCATTCCCCAGAAGGCTGTGATCTCCCTTTTCTCTCCATGTATGGTCAGCCAAACCTGATTTTTTTCTATTTCAGCTCGTCTTACAGCCCTACCGTGTTCCTACAGTTTTATCTTAATGGTGCTGCATGTTTCTCCTTTACATTTCTTGCCACATCCGCACGGGATAGCATACACACCAATGTTCTCCTCTATGGGTTGTCTCACTTGGAAGAGACGTCAGTGTAATGTTGAGCCACTGATGTTGTTTTCTTTCACCATGTGAACGGTATCGATGGTCTTATTGAGTTCACATTGTTCATTTGTATCTTCCTGATGGGGCCAGAGTACGAATATGTCATCTATGTCTCTCAGCCATAATGTTGGCATTAATGATGTTTAATCTGATATAATTTTCTCGAAGTATTCCATGTATATTTTAGCCATTGCTAGTAATAATGGTGAGCTCATCCCTAAGCCTTCATCCAGTTGATATATGTATAATTCCATTCTGAAGCATGTTTCTTTTGTTTACAGAAAGTAAGAATCTTCATCAGGCTATCAATTGTCCCTGACTACCGATAGTGCCGCTTCATTTTTTATCCCAAATAGACTTGACATAAAAAGTTGTGAGTTTAATTTCTGACCGTACCAGAGAGAAAATACTTGGAGAGTTGAGTTAGGGTTCGGACAGAACTTATGGGATGACTTAATATATATATATATATATATATATATATATATATATATATATATATATATATATATATATATATATATATATATATATATATATATATATATATATAGATATATATATAGATATATATATATGAACGAAGAAGCAAGTAAATGCTTATTCCATAAAAGTATATGAGAAAAAAAACAACTATTAATGAGATCGAAGAAGAAAAGGACATGAATCAAGAGGACAGAAGGTAGATATTGTCATTGCATTTCGATCTGTGAAGTTGATTGGAAAGCAAGAAAACGGAAGAGATTTCAAAAAGCGAGAAGTTCAAGATGTGAAAGTGTTAGCATAGAACTTGTGGTTAGGTCTATGTCAATTGTAAAATGGTGAGACCTAACCGCCAATCTAGTACTGCACTTAAATTAATAAATTCGAGGTAGCAAAGAGGAAATCTCATCAGATTGAATCACTCTCCTTCTCCAATGGAAGGTAAAATGGGTTCTCTCAGACGATTAAGTCTCTTTTTCTCTGTCTGTCTGTCTGTCTCTCTCTCTCCTTATATATATATATATATATATATATATATATATATATATATATATATATATATATAGAGAGAGAGAGAGAGAGAGAGAGAGTTACCATGGAATATTAGTGTTTGAGCCTTTCATATTATATTCTTACTCTGTCCTGGACATTGAGTTCTACCTGGATTCTATCCTCTTGGGAATGTACATACATACATACATACATACATATA